>JBCAUA010020954.1:0-10000 GCA_038406235.1 Peronia verruculata | reverse complement strand
TGTAAAGAGAAATAACTTGACAATGTGATAGAGACAAAGCTGAATAGAACACAAGCCAAGAGAAGATCAAGTGGTATCACCTCGAGACAGTTCCTAGACTGGAATGCACCAAGAAGAGGTAGAAAGGATTTGATATGTATTCGTATGATGAGGCACTCAGACATTGATGTGATAATAATTAGGAGCAGTTACTCATGAAATGACCCGCAAATGTGTCTTAAGTTTAGGTAGACAGAATGCCCGTCTTTGGTTCATGGCGATGTCTTGTATCTTGGAAACGATGGCAGTCAATGATAAGTATTACCATGACAATTAATTCTGAAACTGGCCACATAGTACTGTTCATAATTAAAATTATTATTAAAGCTCAGGGCTTTTGTGATCCTTTTTAAGTTAACCCTTGCAGTGTCAACATAATAATTATACTGTTTGAGCTTCAAAGATTCCAACTTTTTCATGCTAACAAAATTAATGATAGTTCATGCTTAAAAGTCACAAAAGAGTAAATTGTCATGAGAGAATATTTGTACCACATCGGCCTGTCGATAGTTAACCACACAAACCATGTCCATTCCAGGGATTACTAACAGAGAGTGCACTTCTGTCTTGTCATTCAAACAAAAGACAGCCATGCATCAGGGTGGTCAGTGCACTTAGAGCATGCACTGGTATTAAGTGGATGAGGGGTCCAAACAAAAGTCTCATTGTCAAGGCACGACAGTGGAACGTCCGTCCATTGGTGACATGAATAGGATGACATATGGTTCCAGACTCGGTGGCACTTAAGTTTGAAGTTGTTGTGAGTACTGATTCTCTCCACTGCTCACAGGATAAGGACTTCCGAGAGTTAATATACCATTACAAAATGAACAAATTGGATAGAAAATAAGGTGTGGGAGGAGGGAAAACAGAAATATTAGGGCAGGTGGCTAAGCTTACAATTTAATTTCAGGCCTTTCTTTCTTTCTTTCTTTCTTTCTTTCTTTCTTTCTTTCTTTCTTTCTCTCTTCCTCTCTCTCTCTCTTTTTTTATTAGCTACTGAAAAATTACGTTGTAAAATTTGCATTACCTTAAATCATTATTAGATCAGAAATTAGCAACATCTGAAACTTCAAACTCTTGTATGCAAGTATTTGAGGCATCATAGGAAAAATGCACAATGGACGGCTATTGAAGATGGCGATATCAGAGTATAAAGCCCACTTTTTTTTCTTTTTTACACGACGCGACACGATGAAATCAGGCTCTCGCCAAATTTTGAGCATATGGAGTTATTGATATCACCATAAAGATTATTCATTCCCCTTTCAGTGTGAGAAGAAATTATTGTTCTACCTTAAGTAGAAGTTAAGATATTGACAATTAAAATGATGGGCGTTACCTTAGCCGCACCTGAATTTATTGAGAAAATGGCCGATCATTTTAGTAAATCCTTCTTAATCCATGTTAGGCCATGCCACTAAAATACAATTTTTGGCCTTTTTAACTCAATCTATTTCAGTAAATGTAACTCTGAAATGCATTTTTAGATTTATAAAGAAGGGTTTGGTGAAGAAAAAAAAGTGAGTGAAAAATTCATTCTCTGTTGAAAATCACGTGATTTCTCCAGTAGGCTCAGTTTGACGAGCGCCTGATTTCACTGCGTCGCTTCTCGTATTGTGATATACAAATGTATCTTTTTATGTCCGTGGTTGGTGTTGTTGTTGTTGTTGTTGTTGTTGCTGTTGCTGCTGTTGTTAGTACTGTATATAACTTTAAAGTATAGATAAAAATGACGTGCACACAGCTAATGTAAGACTCGATTGAAGAGGTAATTATGGACGTAAAGGATTAGGCAAGAAAGAAGTGGGTAAATTATGTCCGGTGACTCAAACGCTTGTAGCTCATCGCTCAGGCTTTACTGTGAACATCTTGGATTTGCACCCAATGGGGTCCTGAACTAGGCGAACTGATTCTGTGCTTTACTCACTGTTTGTGGATCAAGCCATTAAACACAGGGGATTCCCCATGCACGCGAACCGAACATTGAGGGAAAAGTCCAGTAAGCTTTAGGTGAGACACACTTTCTAAAGACACATCTCTCTAAAGACGAACACAAGAACAGTAAATCCACGAAACACTTCTATGAAATAAAAAAAAGGGGGGGGGGGGGGGAATGGGATACTTGAGTGCAATTGTTGTGGTTTTAGAAAGCGTTCACAATAATAAATATAATAATAGTAATAACAACTAGATAAATAAATAAATAAAAATACCAATTCTTTCATGAAGTTGAGGGATGTTTAGCCCACTGTGTCTCACAGCATAAAAAAATATATATATATAAAAAATTGGGCTGCGGAGTGGGGGCTGGGGGGGGGGGGGGTATAAGAGAGATGATCAAATAGTTCATTATCAGTAAATGTATATTAGGGCCAAATGTCATGAATATTCTGCGCTTGATATGGTCAAGAACAATTAAGATAGACGGAACCCTCTCTTTCTGGATGGCATGTCTTTGATCTAACGATAGAGGATTAACATAATAATTTAAAAAAATAAAATTCTACAAAAAACGGAGTTGTGGCATTTGATATAGACAATGAATGATGAATAGAAATATTGTCTGTCCAAAAACATCAGATATGTCAAGAGGATCAGATATATCAAGAGGGAAAGTATGTATGAATGTGATATTATTTGTGTTTTACAATGCCGATGATAAATTAATAGAATGGACTGCGTAAGTTACGATCAGCACAAGACAAGCTTGTCTCCAGTGGCTTGTCTACAATTCGAGAAATAGCTCAGTGTCACAAATGCGCTCATGAAACAAGACATAGAAGCGAAGAAAATCAGATTAATTCCGCCTACACGGTCGTTCACATATTATATTTTATATTGCAATGGGCTATACTCAATGGCAGATTCTGTTATGAAAGACACTTTAGGATCAAGAGACGACAGGTAACCTGTCTGCTTACTACTGTGCCATGATGTTGGATATCAACCGTTTACTGTCAGCGTAGTCGAAAACAGCTATCGTAATATGTTAGTGACTGGATTAAAAGTAGACTAAAATGAATTTATTTCAGCTTTATATTATACTGTGCAATAAAATATGAAATTCTTCGTTCAAGGAAAAACAATAATCAGAACTGTGTGCAACGTGTGATTATAAACAAGACTTCTTCAGCATCACTCAACATCAACTGTTTATTTATTTAAAGAGTCTTTTGCTTGTGTGTGTGTATGTGTGAAATTTATGCTGAGTTTAATGATGTCTTTGCCACCAAGCAACAAGGTGTGTCCATACAGTACACAGAGGGAGTCTGAGGAACGCCCAGGTAATGCTATAAATTTGGACACCAAGATGAAGTTCACCATTGCAGAGTAACTCAACGTCTTTCTCGCACTTCAGTTGAACAGCTACAGGACTAAAAGACCTGCAAATCTCTCCAGAAGACAAGCGTCTGTGGTCAGCAACAGTCGGTGAGATGCACAGTAGTGAGGAAGGAAGGCAGGAATCAAAGGTCCATCCATCAATTTGGAGTGCGGCTCACGGCATCGCCATTGTCCAGACGTGTTAATAAGGCGCCCTCATCACTTCCTCACCTCTTTAACTTCCCATCTTTACCTGGGCCAGACCCTCCAAGCTCAGAGTCCAATATAATAATGACTATTGTCCTGCATCTCCTGAATATTCCTGGGCAAATTTTGCTTCTCTTTCTATCTTTTTTTTTTTTTTTCGTTCGTTCGGACGGCAGGCAATGGATGGAAGATTTCCAAAGATTTCACAGTCTGCTTCTAAACACCCTTGATGTTTGACCAATGAGGCTAATAGCTGGAGGTAAGGGACAAGACCCGCATGTATCGTAAAAGCCATCTGTCTTCATTTATTCATACCATGTCCGTCCACGCTTCTCAGCATCGTCCTCAGCTCCTCATGTTTGGCAGGTAGGCTTTGCTTTGTCCGGCTACCTCCTCCATTCAATATTTTCTTCTCCGCCTCTTGTTACCTTTGTCCACCGCCCCCTATTTGATTATCACAGATTTGAAGAGGGACTCGAAAGACGTCTTTGTCCGAATCGTCACGGCGAAAGTCTGGTGCATTGTTCAGACGAGTTTGTAGCGAATCAAAAATCAGATTTCGGGTGTTTGTCTCAAACAACGTTCAAGTTTGTCAAAATGGTGCGGGGTGTTCTTCTCCCGGGTGGTTTTTGACGGCCATTGTTGCTCTCCTGACAAAGAAGAGCGATCATCTCCTTTCTGCCCTTACAAAAGGCGTTCATTCCCCTGTTTAATGTGACCATTGGTTGCTCCGCCTTGTCCTATTCAACTTTCTTTAATAGCCCATAATTAAATCGTCTTTAGTGAGTAACTCCCTTCACCTGGACGTCGACAAGTTGTCGAGAAGTGCACACCTCACTGGTTCCACAGATAAATGTGAGATCCAGAAGGGGGTCAGTCTTGTCAATGATTTGCCAAAATTGGATCTTAAGTACTAAGGTATGTCATCTGTAGCTATTTCTCTCTCTCTCCCTCCCTCCCTCTCTCTCTCTCTCTCTCTCTCTCTCTCTCTCTCTGTGTGTTCGTTTGACATAGAGCTGTTCTATCCCGTCTCTTTTCTATTGCTAAGTCTAATTTTGTTTCACTGTCTCCTTCTTTATACTTTCCCTTTTTTTTTTTTTTTTGTCTGTCCATCTATATCCGTCAATACTACACCTCTGTGGAGATAAAATGGGCTTTCCTCTGCACTGATTTTAAGGTTCCGTTCCCATTCTCTTCTTGTAACTTTCGACCAATTCACTGAAAAACGTAGGTGACTATACTTTGAATGTTTCCAGGTAAGACAGTGTTACCTAAGAGAGAGAGAGAGAGAGAGCCGTTCACAGGTGGCTGAAAGACATAATCAGAAGGTAACGCACGAGAGTGTAATATTAACCTTATCTTTTAACTTGACTGTTGCCAAATATTATGTAGGAACCGATAATTTCGTCTGGATTCCTCTCCAACTGTCTTTTTAGCCTCTTCCAACTATCCATATCGAAAAATGAAGCCATAGAATCAGATATGGCTATGATGCTCAGAAAAGAATATGAGTATGTGATCAGTTCCATTGGCGAAATTACTTTTCGGCAAATATTTTTATGATGTTTCAAAATATTCAAGCAACGTATAAATTTTCAGCTCGTTGCTGCCAAGTAGGGCAAAAGATCCAAACCCCAGTGACGCCTGAGTGGGAAACTGGGTTGTAAATTCAAATATCAGGGGAAAGCCTCAATCAATCATGACTATTCATGAAGAAAAATCTCCCAATTTGCCGGTAATGACCGATGGGTCCCTGGTGACACTCTGTTGTCATGAGAGACGCCATTTCTTTATTAACAAGGGTGACAAAACATTAGTTGTGTTTGTTTCTAGGGCAGGGGTGATAAAGATGATTATTTTCAGTGTCGCCGCTGGTTTGTTTAATATCCTGATAATGATGGAATGAAACAGTGAAAGGATTTAATGGTCTTTCATTGTGTTTATTAATAAACCTTCCTATCATTTAGGACAAACGAAGGAAGGCTTTAAATGAAATATTCGAAAATGTTAGAATTAATGTTCCAAGTGTCAGTCTCAGGAATATGAACTTTATGTACATACAGAGTTATTGCAATAAGAAAAAAAAAATCGTTTAGTCTAATTTTTCAGAAACTAGTGGCTGACTAGATAACTTCAAAATACAACGACTTTGTCTGTCTGTCTCTTTCTGTCTTTTTGTCTGTCTACCAGAATGCTGGCTGGCTGTGTCTGTTTCTGTTTCTGCCTCTTTCTTTCTCTCTCTCTCTCTCTCTCGCCCCCCTCTCGCCCCCCTCCCCCCCCCCTCTCTCTCTCTCTCTCTCTCTCTCTTGTCTTCTGAAACTTAAAACAAAAGACTGATATTACACGAATCCAGAGTTAAATTACTCGAGAAAATGGCGATTTTTGTTGGCATTCATCCCTGCCGATTAAATCAAGCTGGTGTAAATGAATTTAATGCATTCTGTTTTTCACGCTAACAGGGAGGCCAATTTTGATCAATCACACATTCGTGTGCTTAAAAAAGCGTGGCTGTTATGTCTTCTGGCTATCAACACTTGTCTGGAGATCGATAGATTTGAGTATACAGACCGACGATGTACAGACAAGTATAATTATAGGCTGTCTGTACGCGCTGAGAAATAACCACAAGGGAGGTATAAATTGTATGGCACATAGATATAGAACAAGTGGAATAGAGATACATACAGATATAGATATAGATATGGATATAGACATAGATATGGATCTAGATATGGAAATGACTATAGATATAGATACAGATATAGATATAGATATAGACATAGATAAGGATATAGATATATAGGCAATACATAGACATAGATATAGACATGGATATAGTTATAGACATAGATATAAATATGGATATGGCTATGGATATAGATACAGATATAGATCTAGACATAGACATAGATATGGATACAGATATGTTATGTATAGACATAGATAATAGACATAGATAAAGATACTGGTATAGATTATTCATATAGATATCAGATATGCATAGAGACATAGATATGACATAGATAACATAGATATAGATTTAGATATAGACATAGCTGATAGATACAGATATAGCTATAGATATAGATGATATAGATTATAGATATAGATATAGATAAAGATAAACATATAAATATAGATATAGGTATTGGTATGGATATAAATGCATATACAGAGAGAGATATATTAACACAGAATAGGATAGAGGTATAGATATAGATATAAGGATATAGATATGGATGTGGATATGAATAAAAATTGAACATAGACCTAAATATAGATATAGACTTATAATATAGATACAAATATAAATATAAATATGTAGACAAATTCGACAAGTGAAAGGACAAGAACAATAGTACTTTTGATCTCATTGTCCATGAAGATGGTTGAAGCGCAGTCTCCATTCCGTATTGACTTTGTAGTAGCAAGTACTTAGGCTGGCTTGTCCTCTCCTGCTCTGTTGTACCTTTGCTAACTTAGTCTGTGGTTGTTTGGTAAGCGTGGTCTATTACAGCATTTGTTCATTTGCAGACATAATGACTGTATAAAGACAGTGTGTCTGTGTAGGTCTGATTTTTCTCGCGTTTGTTTTCAGCTTTATCTTCTTTGTTTCAGTCGATCTGTTCATCCATCAGCGTTCTCAAATATGGGCAGACCGTTGGAAACAGACTGAGCCAGGCGAATCTACCTTTGACTGCTCTCTCCCCCATCCCCTCTCTCCCTCTCCCACTCCTGGTCTATCCACCGGTTGTCTAAGGATCTTAAAAGATAGGGCAAAGACATCCAGTATATCCAGTGTCTCTGTTGAGGGAGGTGGGGGGGGGGGGGTCTCTTAATTAAATTATTATATACCAACAGTAGAAACAAACTTTGGCAAAAAATACTGAATAGCTAATAATTATGTTCATTCGTAAGAACGGCGCCTTGGTCAAGGGATCAGGGGTCTGCCTCTCGTTAGAAATGTCCTTTGAAAAATCGGAGTATTGGAGAAGACGAGAGCCTACATTGTCTCAACCATCTACCTGCTTCATGGGTATGGAAATTCGACTTCTAGCCCTCTTAAGACAAAATATTCCGGAGGCGATTATTAAGCGTGATAAAGAAGTCTTGACAGAAGGTATAGGGGCAACTTTCAAGCAGAAACCACAAATTTCTAACCAAACTAGAAAAGAACCCACGGCTTCCATGGGAGATTTCTCTTTTAATATAGGTCAAACCGGTACTGCCCCGCGACTCAAGGCGTATGGCAAGCGTGGGCATCCTGATGTTGGTATTTTGGATGATTAAACTGAATGTTTCTCAAAGAAACTTGTTGGGTGTTTTGAACTCATCATTCAGTCAAAACTTACAATTCGAATCAAACACTCTCGCGAGTTAACCTTTCAGTTATCATCGTTTTTGTGTTTAGAGTAACGTCAAACAAACTAATTTTTTTTTTTCCGCTTTATATAAATAGAGTTTTTGTAAGTAGAAAGACGGATCTTTATGCAACAATGTTTTGTGCCAAATTTAAGATGGATTCTTTCAGCAGTTTTTGAGCCTATAAACCTTTTGTGAGTATTTTTATTTTATAGTGTTAATTTTCCTCGGGCCAAGGTGCAGCTATTAAAGGATGGTTTTGAAAGTTTCATACATACTTTGGAAAAAAAAAAAAAAGCCCATGCCTTTTTCCTGCCTCGTGTCGACTAACCATGACTTCAATTTTTTACCGCACCATTTCCCGTAGCCACTCCATCAACCAGACAAGAGCAGAAAAATACGAGCATTGTTCCCTCAAACCCTCCCCCCCTCCGGTCCATTCTTCCTATCAGTGCCACAGCAGGACCCTAACTGTCTCAGACAAGAATTGCCTGACTTCACCTTTATTCAAACCCTCCAATAAATGATTTATTCCTTTTTCATTTGGAGCCAGATCGGGCCTTTAAGAGACAACACAGGAGGGGCAGTCGGGTTCCTCTAAATGTCGTATTTCTGTCGCCCTGACAATCCTGTATTGGCAATTCAGTTAAAGGAGAAATCGTTTATTAGACGACGCTCTCAGCTAGACGGTTTCTCTCTCTCTCTTACTCGATCAAGTCGGGACTGGTTTGAGTGCCAAAGATCAGTTAAAAAGAAATTGTGCGTTATATTCTTAGTCGCACATATTGACATTTTCCCCATATTTTTTGGTCAAGAAAATGACAAGTGACAAAAACTTAGGTAGAATTGGAAAATTTATTCATGACAAAATAAGGAAGTGATTTGAAAGGAGAGACAGATATTAAATAGAGTTTCCACACAGAGGCTGAATCCTCAATTTATTTCTTACTGAAAATAAAAATGAGAGAAAGACAAAGAAAGAGACAAACAAACGCAAAAGTAACAGAAAGAAATAAAGGACGAAAAAAAGAATAACAGAAAGGAACTATTAAAGAAAGAAAAACACAAACACAGAAGCAATGAAAAAGAACGAAAAACGAAAGAGGGAATGAGAGAAAGGAAGGAAGATCAAAAGAAAAAGATAAAAAAGTAAGAAAGATAGAAGACAAAAAGAAGCAAAGAAAGAAAGAAGGAAAGACACATTAAAGAAAAAGAAGAAATTGAGTTAGAAATAAAAGAAAGAGGAAGAAGAGAGACAGGAGGACAAACAAAGAAAAAATTCAGTGTAAAAGTGAAAAAGAAAAGTAAAAAAGAAGAGAGGCAATAAAACGAAAGAAAGAAAAAGATAAGAAAGAAAAAGTAGAAAAAGAAAACAGTGAATGAAGGAAAGACAGAGTGAAAAAAAAAAGAAAGAACTGAATGTAATATAACAAGCACGTAAAACTTTGCCTTGATTTATTTGAAAACTACACATTTCTAAATCGAGTGGCACTCTCGAAAAAGCTGAAAGAAAGTTTGCTTGAATACTTCTAATTCATAGACTAGAGATTGTTGTGTACCAGTGTATGGAGAGTCTCTGCTCTGAAATCCATCAAATGGAAGGGTTTCCTTCCATCAGCGAGAAAATTGACGGTAAGCCATAATAACAGCATCTCTTGCTTCAAATATATCTAACTTACATTGACAAAACACTTTTCCAGCACCCTTCAGTTATTTCTGGGCCTATTTAAACATTATTTTCTGCAGAAGCAAAAGGACAACCTGAGGTATCAGCTCATTCTCTGAAACTTGCGTCTTTTTCTTGTTACTTATCTTTGTAGATGTCGTAGGAGTGCCTTTGAAGATGAGGTCACTAACCTGCTCCAACAATTCCTGTTCTTTGAGAATCAGCTGATCCTATTCCTGTTCAGTCTGAGATGTTAAAAAAAAAAAGTTAAAGTTAAAGGTACCATCCCTTGAAACACCCCCCCCCCCTCAGGAGGGGAAATTGCCTTGGCCATTTCAGACCGCGTCGCCGCAGTGCAGCGCCACTGTACTTCCCCTGATATACATCAGGTACCCGTTTTAC
>JBCAUA010020943.1:0-12713 GCA_038406235.1 Peronia verruculata | reverse complement strand
AAAACTTCTTGTTTTTGGGTTTCCCCCCCCCCCCCCTTTTATTTGTGTCTAGTCGTTTTCTTTCATTCTTTTTTTTTTTTTTCTTCGGCTCTGAATTTCTTCCTGTACATTCTTCATGACTGCTGTCCGATTTTCTGCCGTTCCATCTTTCATTACTTCACGCACATCATCATTATCCTATCACCCTTATAAGATGTATAAAAATGGAACCAAAGTGAACCTGATCTTGAGACAGTAAGTTTTGCCATTTCATTCCACGAAGGGCACAGTTAAAGTGGAACGAGCTCGCGGCGCGTTTTGCGCTGTTTACAGTAAAGTTGTACCTTGAGCAAAGCATGAGTTATTGGTTTCAATAATGAGAGATGATGTAACAGTGGTCATAGTGATACTGTACCCGTGCGTTTTGCAGCCCACAGACGGTTGAAGATGGGGCATGCTCAATTTTGTCGCTGAAAAAATAATGCCTATCTCAGCCCGTGCACGTGCGAGATAGACTAGCTCTATAATTATAATTCTAGTCTAACTGCTTCTCTTTTCATGCACCGTCCACGAATCCCTCCACAGGATTTATCTGACTCATCTTTCTACTTTCTTTTGTGTGTTATATCCCGAGGTTGGGAACTGAAGTTTCCCTCTCACTGCCGGCGATACGCCAGCTTCAACACTCTAGGTGCCAAAAGCAAACATGCAAACCATGAGATCAATAACAAAAACCCAATGACAAATTGAAATACCCTCAGCACGCCACACCAATAAGAAAAAGAAACACTCATTTTCTTTTTTTAAACTTCACATAGGCATACTGAATATACATATAAATATTATTTTCTTTTTGAAACCATTAAGAATGTTTTGGAATTCTAACTACCTAGTCGTGACAGCTACAAAGAGTAATACGTATGAAAATTTGCTTTTGTAATTTCGTCGGGTTTACTTTGTGTGTGTGTGTGTGTGTGTGTGTGTGTGGTATAGCATAATGTGTGGATGTTGTGGTGTGTTCCAATGTACAAGTGTATGTTGTCTGTTGTTTCTATTACTTTGATTAACTTGACAACTGTGTAATGTCTGTCTCACAGTTTTGGTTTGACTTTAGTTTCATTTTCGGTTTAGCTTTGATTCGGCTTTTAAGGTTAACTGTGTGTTATTACCAGCAAGATCGCGGCTGCATTGCACCAAGCACGGCAGAAGACGTCTACGAGTTGATAATGTTATTTGTTGTCTCATAGGTACAAGTGGAAATTTGAAAAGTGATCACCGACCTATTTCCATTATCGATGATTATGCCCGCTATCGATTTGGGGGAAATAACATAGATCAATACACACAGCGTGAACCTTTCCTTGGCTAGATTTGTGCACGAAACTGGTCTTTTCGCTGTGTGTGCGGGCTATAATGAAAGGGTTGGAAAGAGTGAGAGCATTCCATCTGTGCTATCGACTGGTGATCGATTGATGTGACATGTTTGGGCGGGATGATTGTGTTGTGCATGTGCAGCATGATCAAGGGTTATTAGTGAAAAAGGCGTCCGCTCTCAGGTTGAGAGGAAGGAAGAGTGAGTGCGTTAGAGATAAATGCTCCATCTGTGGACATGCCTGAATTTTCAACGACAAAGCTGACCATTATTATTATGTGAGAGTATGTTCTTTACTTGCATGATTGATTGTGCTGAAGAAATGCTGGCAAAGTCTAAAATTATGGGACAAAGTGAGAGATGGGCATACATGTATTCAGCAAAGGTTTAAAATTTGCCTGGACTTTTCCTCTTCAAGAAAAGGAGTTCTTTGTTTAAGCTTTACTTTGTCCTCCTTCCCCCCCCCCCCCTCCCCCCGCGCATTCACTAATTAGTACCCTCGATGGTCTTCTCCCTAGACACTTTTGTCTGTGATCTCTCTTATTTTCTCTTCTTTTCTTTTTGTCTTTTTCTTGATAAATGAAAGATGTGAAATCAGCAATGTGGCTGTAATTTACTGCGTGTTCTACCAGCCTGCCATACAAACAGCCGCTGGTCAACTAATGCAGGCTTAACCACAGCAACAGAGCTGGTGCATGTTTTTCATTTTTTTTTTTTTTCATTATGAAAAAAAAAAAGCAACTCTTTGCATCAATAGTTAACCTGTGGAATGATCGTTTTAAATTAAAATATGAAAAAAAAAAGTGAAAACAGTAATTGTTATAAAACTCTTTCCAAAAAAGAAATTTGGCTGAAACGATCACTATAATCTAGCAGCTGAAACGATCAGTTAAAACTAATAAATCCATTTAATTTTGACTTTTCTTGATAATGTACACAGTGTATCAATCTTCCCAGCATGGGAAAGGGACCAGCATGAAACTCCCACACGGGGGTACAGTTAGAGGTGGGTCCTATAAAACATGACAGAGATTTTGATAAAAAGAAGAAACGAGCCGTGAAAATGAAGCGAGAGAGGATTAAGGGGAGGGGACGGAAGAATGTGTATTGAGGGGAGGGGGAGGGGAGGGGTTATGTCGTTCACAGTACATGTATGTGGCAGCTTCACTCTTCCATCACCAGAAGGAAGTCTGTAAGAAGAGGCGAGAGAATTAAAATGTTCTTATTATAAATAATGGGATGGGAGGAGAAAAAAAGTGAGAAAGACAGATAAATATGCATACGAAAAAACGACGGACAGATAGACATATATATACACATACACAGACGGACAGATAAACAAATAGACAGCGAGAGAGAGAGAGAGAGACAAAGGGACATAGATGGGTTTTTTTTTTTTTTAAATAGAGAGAGAGAGAAGGGGGAGGAGGAGGAGGATAATGATTCCAGGCAGATCGTTCATGGCGACAAATGGAAGAAACAGTCTTAGGCAGATTCTTTAATTACAATACATAGAAATAGATACATTAATTATTATTGACAGACAAGCAATTTATTGTGGCGTCTAACAGGGACATCAAAACAGATTTAAACAAACGCCAAATCATTACACCACATTGATAAAGGCAGTTGGCATAATTATGTGTATTTGACATTAGACCTATTTACGAGATGAAAAAGTCTCCGAACTAAAAGATCGTCAAAGGAAGGAGATTGGCAGAAAAACAAGCAGATGTGCAGACGTTCTTGTCATTCCGCATATTTCTCATGGGCCCACATCAATTTTTGTTGTTGATGTTGTTTCGTTCTGCGGCCTGATAACTATCGCCCCATACCAAATAGGATATCTTCTAGAGAAAACTGTGTCGTCGGCTGGTTAGTAGGGCTACATTCAAGGTAACTGGTTACATCTGTCAGGAGACACTGAGCGCCGCTGTCCGGGCAACATTTCCAAATTTCTACCCATAAAATTTCCCGCAAAAATTGGCAACTTCTAAAAACCCGAGACAGTCCTACTTTCTTAGGATTGAAAGGCTTAAGAAAAACAACAGCTGTCTGCTGCAGAGAAGCAAAAACCAAACTGTTCTTTGGGGTCACCGTAGTCATGGAATTAGACGTCTGCCTCTCGATTAAAATGGGCGGATTCGTGTTTTATAAAGGGATGGAAACGATTATAATCTGCTTTTTTTTTTTTTGTGACTTTACGGTTCTATGGGTTCTGTGAGTAGAGAAGCTTCATGTGTAGTTTTTTTTTTTTCAGATAATGCAGAAAATATTTTGGTGGCCCGGTGTGTACAGTGCGCCTATTGATGAACTCTTGGCAGTTAAGATCAAAAGTAGGCGAAGACTCCGCTGCTCAGACAAAAGTTAAAAGAAGTTTAATGTTTGTTCTTCCCCCCCCCCCCCCCTTTTTTTTTCTCATCAAACTGGACACATGCTTCTCTAGAGCCGAGATAATCCTACCTTTAGATTGAAATGCTGCATACCTACCGCTAAAGAAAAAACATCGGCTTGCAGGTAAAATCAAAGCGAGTAGCTGAATAATTAATGATTCCAGTCCACATCTGGCGGGAACTGAAACTCCACTGCAAAAAAAAAAAAAAAATGAAACCCATCAATCACAAAAGTGCGAGAGATCTGGAATTATCGCCACTGATAACAGACGGTTCTGTTATTCAGTAGATACAAATCAAAACGCATGACATTTTCTCATGTATAATTACACAATGAATGCGAGGTAATGCACTTTCAATGAACATGTATGATAGAGAATCCAGCAGAAAAAAAAAACCTAACTATATAAATGCTGGGAAACTGAGAACACGAGCCTTGGTCCGGAATAAATATCAAGATCATCATTTTCTAATGCATTTTCTAACGATCAATGCAAAGCAGAGCATAGTTTCATTACAGTATATTTACTAAAAGCAAAGAGTACGCCAGCAATTTGTGCAGATTGCCATTCATCATATCTGGGTGTGTTTGAAACCTTCAGTTCAACTCCCAAAGCAGGCATTTCTCTATTTATACAGGCATATCTGTGATTTACTTGCTTGACTTACAAGTAATTTTCATAACAGTAGTTATGGGTTTTATTTATTCTTTTTCTTCACGACCCAATGAGACAGATTTGTTGTCAGGTTTTGCTCCATTTAGCTATTTTTTTTTCATTCTTTCTTTCTTTCTTTCTTTCTTTCTTTCCTTCTTTCTTTCTTTCTGTCTTTCTTTTTTCCTTTCTTTCTTTGTTTCTTTCTTTGTTTCTTTCTTTCTTTCTTTCTTTTTTTCTTTCTCATTCTTTCTTTCTCTTTCATTCTTTCTTTCTCTCTGACTCTCTTTTTTTTCTTTTTTTTTTTTTTTGCTTTCTTTCTCACTTTCTCTTTTTTTCTATCTTTCTTTCATTTTACCTTTTCTTTTTTTTTTTTCATTTCTTTCTTTTTACCTTTTCGCTCCCTTTCTTTTTTGTTCTTTTTTCCTCTGTTTTTCCTTGCTTTGTTTTCTCCTTTTCTTTCTTTCCTTGCTTGACAGTACTGATTTCATAGTTATCGTCGATAAGAAAAGACAAGATGAAGTCAGAGGGAATACGCGGTGTTCACACTCATTGACTTGTATTACTACACAATAACCCAGGGCCGTGCCATTATATTAACAGCATATTCCGCCAAGATAGTCACCCACAGGAGGCTGAAAGGCATAAAGAGGACGTAGTGTTACACAGCCTCTTTTAGTCCTACGTACGGGTGACATTGAGCTGAAAATGTCACTGTCAGCTAGCATCAAAGGTCGAGCAGTGAACTCTGACCTATGCCATTTGACTTCAGACAGTGTGGAAAAGTCGGGGTGAAAAACATTTCCTGTGTCTAACTTATGAAATCTAACATTGTTTGTGGAGAGCTGAAAGTGTGGGTCACGTTGATCGCAAGTTTAGCCGAATGGACTTGGTGAAAAAACTCCCGCCCCTAAAGCAGTGGCTCTGTGGTTTGACGTCTGCTTCAGAGTGAAAACAACCCACGTCGGTGAGAATGCGAGTTCCGGCCGGGCTCGACTCGTGAGTCCTCTCATTGGGGGATGGAAGGACACGAAGATCGAAAAATCCTGCGTTTTTATAGTGATTCAATGGTCCTCTGGCTTCCTCTGGGTTGGGAAGCCCGATGGCTAGCCCTCTCGGATAAGGGCGAATATATTTCGGAGGTTCCGTGTGTATGTCAAACACGTTAAAGAATCCTTGGCAGTTCAAAAATCGATGAAAGAATAGGCTGAGTAGTAGTAGTAGTAGTAGTAGTAGTAGTAGTAGTAGAAATAGTAGAGGTAGTAGTAGTAGTAGTAGTAGTAGTAGTAGTAGTAGTAGTAGTAGTAGTAGTAGTAGTAGTAGTAGTAGTATAGTAGTAGTAGTAGTATCAATTCTGATCAAAACTAAGAGCAAGATTATCTCGGCTTTATGTGAGTGCCCAGTTTAGACAGGGGAAATTTGGGGGAGAAAGTTTGGAATTATCCGAGAACGTTGGACGGCAGGATTCTCTACCCAAGAAACCATGGGACCGTTTCATGATAGGATTCGAACGCGTTGGGCCTTCATCGAGAGGCAAACGCCTAACCTTCTACCCCTCCCCCCCCCCCCTCCCCGGATCAAGGCACCCCCTTATTCCTGTTCGTTTTAATGTGTAATTTGTATACCAGTTTTATTTCTGGTAGTGGGTGTTCCTTTTATGGTGCCAAGGTTAGCATACAGGACTCTTCGGCACTGATTCGGAACGCCGGTGGTTTCCTACGCACCTGCGTAGTTTGCCTTCTGCTCGTTGCACTCATAGGTGTTTCTGAGCAGAATCAGACTCGTGTCAAGAAGTAGTACATCATAATATTCGCTATCGACAGGGGGAAACTGCTAACCATCTTACGGTTTAGCACTAAACACTCTGCGCAAAAGGGGAAAAACTGTTCCTACCGTCATAACCAACGCACCTATCACTCTGTGTGTGCGACTGGAAACAAGACGAAACAAAATAAACAAACTTTTAAAAAAAAAAAAAAGAAGGGGGGGGGGGGGGAGATGCCTTTCATGTTTCTTTCTTACTCTATCTTTTTTAAAATCCTCTCCAATTTATTCATTATTATTATTATTATTATTATTATTTGTATGTGTGTGTGTCTTTTTGCGTCGTGTCCTTTTTCTTTTTAATTTTCCCTGCCAAAAATAATACTGCAGTTAATACCATTACATCATAACTGCATTTTTGTCATGCTTTTCTCTCTCATCCATTCATCTCTCTGACCTTTCCTGACCTATTAAAAATGCTCCCCATCACTGCCAGAATTGCTTATTTTGCTCTGAGAGCTTCCCTCCCCTCCCTCCCTTTCTCCCCAACTGTGTCGTTTTCCTTTTTTTTTTTTTCCCCCCCCCCCCCCCGCCCTCTTTGTATCAGAGAGCTTTTCTGGTCTCTGAAAGTGTTCAAAAGGTTTGCTCAGACGGACAGATCCATAATAGTTGTTCCGATTTAAACTCTCCTTTTCTGGCTGATTCCCGCTACTCGACTACCGCAAAAGAAAGAAAGAACGAAAGAAAGAAAAAGAAAACGAAAGAGAGAGAGAGAACGAAAGAGAAAGTAAGGAAGAAAGAAAGGTAGACAAAAGAAAGAAGCAGACAGATCGACAGAAAGGCAGGCAGACAGACAGACAGACAAACATGCAGATAAGCTGAAAGAAAGAAAGAAAGAAAGAAAGAAAGAAAGAAAGAAAGAAAGAAGAAAGAAAGAAAGACAGAAAGAAGAAAGAAAGAAACAAAGAAAGAAACAAAGAAACAAAGAAAGAAAGACAGAAGAACGAAAGAAAGAAAGAAACAAAGACAGAATGTGGACAAAACGACATTCGATAACAGACAAGTCTCGCTGATAAGGTAAAGTAGAACCAACGTCATACAATATAATAATGTAGTAAGGATTGACAAGCATTGATTGATAAAGAAGGCAGCCGCTGCGTTTGACTGAAAGAAAACGAATGATAACAAGCTGGTTCTTTTGATGGTGAGTTTAAATGTACATACTTGTACATATTTGTATATATATATATATATATATATATATATATATATATTACGACTATGACTAGCTATTCTTGCGATTGAAAGTTGGTAACTTAATATTACGGTGCAGTTCTTCTGCCCCTCAAAACACTGCATTTTCCTTAAGGTTAAGAAGGGAGGAAGTCGAGAGGGATATAAATTACTTCTTTGTTCCTTTATGCTGACATGTGGAACAAAGGTGCAAGTTTTAGCATGTATGTAAACCTAGCATGACCTGTTCGTCCCATCAGGGTTCATTGCTGAGATAATTCTACAAGCTGTAGTTTCATCTGTACTGGAGCACTTTGATAATAATTTTATACATAAGGCACTCAGTTTTCACAGATCCTATTAACTTATATGTGCGATGTCTATTCCTAAAACATTTACATCAAGACAAAATAGACTGAAACAAAAGTAATCAAACAAACATAAAAAGAAATAAATAAATAAAAATAAAAATAAATAATAATTAAAAAAATAATAATAATAAATAAATAAAATAATATAGTTCAACAAAATTTTGGAAAATTCCAAGAAGTTTGTCACACTTCTTGGCCTAACCCTGTTACCATGGGTAGGAAATTTATGATGAAAACTCTTCTCTATGAATGACAGACTCATAGACAATTGAACCTAGATACTCTCCAAACAATAATAGTAGTGGGTAGTGTTAATCATTACGTAGGAAAGAGATTGACGTATCTCAGTGCTAAAATAAGAACCTTAAGCTCAGATTGGAAATGAGGCAAAATCTTGTAAACAATAGCGCTTCGCCTTCATTGTGATTGTGTTGATGTCATCGGGTTGGACCTAGATATCGTTTTGGAGTGTAAGACTGTCACCCTAAAGGCGAGAGTGACAGTGCCAGCTAAAAGCATAAGCATCAATTAGCCCATTCCTACACAGATTGAGATGTCAAATGACTTGAAGCCAAATTCTAATGTTAAAAGCATTTGATATCTTATTCTTGCCCTGCCTATTCGAGAGACGGCGAATGCCGCATGCTTGCCTCACTTGCAAGATGGAAACCGTCTTTTTGCGGGAAACCCCCTTGAGTTTGTCCCGAAGTCTTGCGAAACTCTATTGCTACTGCTTCACCAATGTCAAATGCAGATTGCTTCAGTCGTCTAAGACCAATAGTAGCCGTAGGGCCTTTATTTAAAACTTTATATCATTAACAATTCTAGTGCTTGGCTAGAACAAAAGTAATGCAAGGAGGGTGTTGCACAACCGCACAGGCTGGCAACGATTAACTGATTCTGATGATAGAAAGGCATTGTCCATTCCACTGCAGTAATATTGCCAAGGATTCGTAATTATAACCGTTAAGGAAAGACAGAAATAAATGTATTTTGAGATGACACATCCCTACACATTATTTTGTGTTAGAACTCTGCAGAATCATGGGGTGGGGGGGGGGGGGGAGAAGGGAAGCAAATAGACAGAAGATCAAAATCCCCCGAGGTCATAGAAACAATAACTGGATCCGGCGTGTTCTCTATAAGCTTTTAGCGCCATGGATCGAACTGAGCGAGGTGAGTGTCGGTCAGCCTTGGGACCCGACTGAACTCTGGAAAGAAACACTTGTAGTAATATAAAACAAAAGAAAGAAACAAAGAAACAAAGAAACAAAGAAAAAAGGAAAGAAAGAAAGAAAGAAAGAAAGAAAGAAAACACTAAGAACACGAGGTGAGTAAGAAATTTAAGACTAACATTTTCGGTTATGAGTGACAGATTTAATATACATTTAGAGCTTATTTAACCTCCAAATAATAAAAGTTGAGTTTATGATTAAATTACTGGAGAATAAACAAACAAACAAAAAATGGTAACAGTTGATATGAAAAGAGAACAAAAGGAAAGCCTACCGAAATGTATCACAGCTTAGACCTAAGGAATCAGTCGAAAGAAAGAAGGCAAGTAAGTTGGAAAAGAAAACATGGACGATATAAAACAAAAGAGGAAAGTCAGATTTGTTGTAAATGCGTGAGTAAAAAAAAAACAAATGAGGTGCTACTATAAAACGTAGACAAAGGAAGAAAACAAAATGGACATTGATACAGCTCATAATTAACAAACAAGACCTCATCTGCTCTTGGTGATAGATGTAGTAGATGCAAATGCTTTCTACAGATTTATACAATCTTGGACATCATAAAATGCAAGGAGATGACAAAAGACTTAGGTTATCAGAAAAGCGGATATTGCTGTTTGAGTTTTAGTTTCATTTCATTTTCAGTCTATGGTCGCATTTTGCGTTGTAACAGAACATCTTTGTAGATTATGCTCTCCTTTATCTCTTCAAGCAAACATTTTTTCTTCTCTCTCCTTGTCATCTTTCCCTTCAGTTTTTTTTTTTTTTTTTGTCACTGCACGAGGAAAAAAAAATATTCTTTGTGTCCGTGAATTCATCGTGAGATAGGCATGAAAAGACAAAGACTGGGGAGAAAAAAAAAAAAAATGCTCATTCTGATCCGTTTTTGCACACTGGAAAAAGAGCAACTTAGTTGATAAGTTGCGTTCATGGAAATGCAGGCTTAATTGACTGATAGTTCCTGTGCTGAAAATATGTGAAACATTCTTGGATGAGCATCCTCTCTAAGTTTACATCTTACAGTCCTTGATAAAAATGTGTATCTAAAAGATAAGCGCTGCACACTTTGAAAGTTTGAAAGAATTTAGATTGCAAAGAATCAAAATTGAGGAAAAAAATTTATGGGCGGCCATCATGCTACTCAGCAAAACCACATGTCTTTCAATGAAATCGATGAAGGTCAATCGTTCATGTTTTCTATTTTTCCGTCTCATTTTCTTGCCTTTATTCTTTCGACTGATTCGCTGATTAACATCAGGTGAATTTCAGCAAGCCTTCCTTCAGTCCCCATTTCGTATCAACTGTATTCATGTATTTATTTTTTCCCCTCCGTAATTTAATCATTAACGCTACTATTTGAGAGGCATCTACGTTCAATAGGCTTTAAATCTATAAAATCTGTCTTTTATAGCGAAGAGTTATAGGCAATTTCCTACCAATCCTGCGTAGTCCTGTCGGATGCTTGACTTGGAGCGGCAACGATCTGTTCAAATTGGTCCAGAAATTGCTCAGCACACCAAGACCACTAATTATTTTATGCAATCGACAGATACACCCATAAGAAAGCAAATAGACAAGAATATTGTGAATGGTTTTAAAAACAATTTTTAATAAATCTAGACACATTCCCTGCACATAAGACAGTGACAGCTATAAATTTCTTTGGTGCTATAAATCAGACATAAACAGTTGCCAAACATCATACTGCCATACACTAGCAGGACGCGTAAAGCCAATGTGGCTGGCACGCCGGCACAATCATTATTAACTGCAATAAGCAATTAAAGCAAATTCTTTATGTTTAAAGCAGTTTATCAGTACTTGTTTTTGTTTGTTACAATGATCATGACCGACAGAAATACTAAAATCGACACTTAAGGATGAAATGAAATATAAATTTAATTAGATTAGACAAGAGATTTAACAGGTTCCTACTTGTAAATATTCAAATAGAATAATACCATCATCCCTTTCATAACCCACAATATGTATTTTAGGTGCATGTAGACTCTGCAGTGCATAGATCTACTCTAAAAACACGAATGGCGTCATTTTTCATCATAGATCATCGGAGAAATACAAACAATATCTTTAGTGAAAACGTCCTTAAACCTTTTCAAGGGATGTGCAGAAAATATTCACTCTGTTGACCGACTCTAGATAATTTCATGATCATCCTTTCTCAGCAGATTATACAGTCATTGTTGGTGTGAAAAGACTTCATTTTTCAGTAGTCACCTCAAACCATGTCGTTAGATTTGTTTTTCTTTGATGTTATACATTTGATTTTGAAAAAAAAAAAAAATATAATCATAATAATATGGAATATCGAACATGGATGGACCAACAATATCCTCAAGTGAATCAGAGATGTTCTTTCATCTTCTTCTTTATTGAAAAGTTAAGGGGAAAAAAAGGACTTGGTAGGTTCGATTATTCAAGCCTAATGTCTCTAGAAAAACAAAATCAATTTTTCAGATGAAATATGAATCGGTTTACCACTTAGATGCACGAAAAAAGACCATAATGCAATAAAATTTAATAAAGCCGATGTATTTTCCTCAACAAGATTATATTACAATTTAGGGCTCGATCCATGATAGTAATGCCGTAATTCGTTGTTGTCATTTGACATCAGCGCTATTTCAATCTACATATCATCTAACCAATATGATTTAAAAAGTGAAAGTAAATAATTATAGGGTTTGTCAATTATCCACATCAAATATAGACCCAGCGTATTAAATCTGCTACAGAGGAGTTCTAACAAAAAAAAAAAAAAAACGATTAAGAAATTTTAATGAAACAAATTTACATAAATTACCTACCTGAATTTCGAGGGCATGATATGCGAGTATAAGACCCAGCAAAACAACTGTTGAGATTGAGATGAGTGACTTGAGCGCAATAGAGTAAACACTTGACTGAGGAAAAAAAGAGTAAATGGAAACATTAATTTAGCAAAGACACATAGACATAATACCCAGAAATAATAAATTGGGCGAATGGATGAATGGATAGATGGATGAATTAATGGAAAAGGGATGGATAGATCTATAGATGGATGGATGGATAGATGAATGGATGGATGGATGGATGAATGAGCGGATGAGTAAATGGATGGCCAGATGGATGATGGAAGCATAGATGGATGGATGGATGGATGGACGGATGGATGGATGGATGGATGGATGGATGGATGGATGGATGGAGGCAAAAATGGATGCATATATGGATGGATGTAAGATTAGATAGATATATGGGGATATGAACAAATCGGTGATTAAAGACAAACAAGATAAACATAAAGGATAAAATTGTGAAGTTTACGACAACGAAATGCGTATTTTATTATGTGTAAGCAACCAATGATTTAAAAACATGAGAAACATAATCTAATAGATGTGAAAAATGTTGGGTATACTAGCACTCAAACTTACATTCACATATGTACACTCACAAACACACACACATACATGAAACGAGAGGTAAAATATGCCGTTGATGGTTCATTCTTTACTCTTAACTGAAAATTTCAAAGACATTAATCGTTTTTTCAGCAGACAGCGATTTTACAACAACATCAACACTAACAAAAACAACAGCAACAACAAAATTAGATAGATAGATAGATAGTAGATAGATAGACAGATAGATAGATAGATAGATAGATAGATAGATAGATAGATAGATAGATAGATAGATAGATAGAT
>JBCAUA010020932.1:0-12714 GCA_038406235.1 Peronia verruculata | reverse complement strand
AGATAGATAGATAGATAGATAGATAGATAGATAGATAGATAGATAGATAGATAGATAGATAGATAGATAGACCTAAGCCTAAATATTATTTTCTTTATTGTTAAAATACAGATAATAATGTGCCTATATAAACCGGCAAAAAGCAGTGTATCACAAAAGATAGATAATGGACTGAAAGCGCTTAATCTATGAAAATCATACAGACAGACCGCCAACAAAGTGTTTGCATCTAATTTCCCAAAGACTAAAAGAGCCAACCATCACACTTACGTTCTGTTACGTGGCCATAAACCTATACCTTGTTAACCCCAGTTTCTTTCGGCCACTGCTAATTTCTAATGGATATTCCAAAATTGCCAGATAAGAACTATTATTTCGACATGATGGCCAAATTGATTAACCTCTTGAGAAGTGGTGAAGTATTAATTATTAAATTTGTATTAATACAGATATCTATATATCCATGGAAGGGAATCAAACTTTCTCCTAAGTGAATGATTATTTTCACTTTTTTGGTCCTGTCAGTGACTGTGACTTCATATTTGACACGATTTAAATGAAATAGTGTTTGTTTGTTTGTTTTGTTTGTGTTGGGGTTTAACGACACATCAGCATGATTACAACTATTTTGTGTCAAACACGGAAAAATACGTTTACACGTCAAGAAGAAGAGACGAAAGAAAGCGGGACAGAGGATAGGATGAGCAAGTCGAGAGAGAGAGAGAGAAGAGATATCTCCCCTGGAATGTCGTGGAAGGCACTCTATTGAAGACACCCCGTCGATGACGGGCTTACACTGCCTGCAGGTGGGAGCAGAGAACCTACTTATAAACTCCGGGCCCCCGCGGGGGGAAAATGAAACAGTGTCCTAATGATGATTATATTCAATTATGATTCAATTATAGTGGTGTCATTCTTATTGGTTGTACCAATGATTTTTGTCTATAACAATTATTATCTTAGTCTCGATTGGGTCTCTCTTGATAGAGACTTGAAATTCCATGCACGAATTTAATACAATATTATGTGAACATGCATTTACTAGTGATTATAGATGTTTCACTGTGTAGAACAAGAGCTAGGTTAATATAAGTTTTAATGTAAGAGACTGTTACATTCTAACAGCTGCAATCTATATTCAGTAATAAATACTCTGACACCATCCCTTTGTCTGTGGGTTGGCAGAAAATATGACGATCGTTTAGATTTATTTGAGTATTTTCGCGAATTATTCACTCTTGGGTCTGTTTGTTTTTGAGTTCTTCTTCTGATTTCTTGAGTTACTTGTGTCTTTTAAACTTTATATTAAACGAAATGAATTTTGGGCATTAAACGACAATGTTGTATCATCGTCAATCTGAAGTTCAAATTTTAGTGTCTATTAACTTATGTCATTTCTTCTTGTCAGTGAGATGTTTTCTTGTCAGCACATTTGTTAGAGATGGATGCCTTCTGTTTTTGGATAGTTTATCTTCATATTCTCACAATATTGCCCTGCTGATTAATCATGTATTTGCTGAAGCAATAATTCACTGCCGTTGCATAATGTGTATCCCCCTCCCCCCCCCCTTTTTTTTTTTGGAAATCTAAATGACAAACTGCAGTGAGTTTCTGGCTGTTTATTCGACACAGTCATAGCCGCTATTTATAACAGATAGCAAGTAGGTGAGAAATTATGCGTTTCTGTACAGGATGATAAACATCAGAGGGGTGAAAAAAAGCCTTTATTTTCTGCTTTGCCCCGTGAGGAGATTTTCACGCAAATATTTAGGCAGTTGATTATGACCGAACTTTGGGCCCTGCAGATTGAGCTATACTTTTCTAGGGAAGATCTCCTTGATAGCATGTTTCTGACGTAAATAGCCTCATATACGGACAAAGAATTTGAATATCAATGAATGCATGCGCTCATAATATGATCATAGGAGGAAATGGGACCACAATGACATTTGAAAAGCCAAAGCAATCAAGGTCTACCTCAGAGCCCCCCCCCTCATCTTTCCTCCCTTTCTTCCCCTCCCCCGCCCTCCTCTCCTCCCCTCCCTCCTTTCAACCCTTCCCCCTCCCCCTCCCCCCCCTTAGAACTCCCGCCTCTCTCCTCCCTCATTTAGACAGGTCTGGAGTGTGGGCTTTAGCGCCTTAGCACAAAAGACTTGATCTATTCAAAGGGCCTCTGCATCTCCATTCAAAGCGAGCTGTAAGGGGGCGTCGTGACCGAGCGATTAGACCTCTGCCTCTCGATAAATTTTTCGAATGCTATTATATAATGGCTGGGACGGGAACGATTAGACCCCCCCCCTCCTTTTTTTTTTTTTTTAACTCCAACTCAACTGATCCTAATTTCTTGGGAAAGGAGGTCCAAGATCTTTCCTCCTCGGATAAGGGTGGTTATATTTTGCGTATGAAAGAGTACTTCACGCACATTAATGAAGAACTTCTGTTGTTAAAAATTGGATGCAGAGTAAACAGAGACGCTTTGTCAGAGCAACATTTCCGAAAACACCTTTAGTTTTCTATCTAATACATCTCCTTTGACTTAACTAAGTACGCACTTAATGCCGTAATCATCGTTCTCTGCAGAGCGACAGGTTGCATGAATAATTAAAATTAAAATGAATCTATTTCTCCATCTCAAACAAAAATTTATTTTAACCTCACATTGAACTCTTATTTAGGTCGTGATAATCTATATCTTACTAATGAAAGACTGCAATGTAATTGTAAAAAATAATAATGTAATAATAACAATAAATCAAACAAAAATCCAAGTTCCAATGCCAAAAGCCTTTCTTCGTGTCACATTGAGAGCGCACTTTAAGCCGCGACAATCCAGCTTTTAGGATTGAAAGGCCACATTCTTACGATTATATCAAGAAAATCGAAAGACGCTGCATAACTTAAATGATATAGAGAAACGGTGAGGAAAGGGCGACTTAAATGACATAATGATTAAGCTTTACTTAATTCCCACCCCACCCAGTTTGAATGGGGTTGGGACTAGAGTGCAGGAAATGGTGGAGTGGGTAAGAAATCAGGCAGAATTACACATAAAACATGATTATGTTCATTATTTCTGTAGCTGCATGTAGTTATCTGATTTTACCTGAAGAGACCCCAGAATGACAAATAATAGAAATCCAGTCAGAAAAAAAATTATCTCGAAAAAAGATCTTTTTTTTTTTTAAGATCATATGCTCTTTAAGCTGATTTTTTTGTTACATTTTATCACGTTGGCATGTTTGAACCTTACATTTTGTTATTAATTGCCTTTTAATCTCACGTTGATTTTCTTTTCTTTTCTTTTTTCCATTTAGATTTTCTGGACTATCTAAAGCGTGTGAAAAGTGACACGTTATCATGTTTTCTGACCTGTTGAATTGCTAATCAGTTTTGCATTCTCTGTAACATCTTCATCTAAGATCATCGGCCCCAATTCTGTTCTGGGACAGCCGACCCTGACACACATGAAAAATCATGCAAAACCAACCATAGCCTGAGCCTTTGATGCTGATATACATCTTTGTTTTCTTTTCTCATAAAATGCAAGACTTGTTATGTTTCTCTTCACGATACCTTGGGTAATACTTTAAATACTGTAATATTTGATAGGCCTTTTAGCCATCCGAGAAGGGGATCTTTATTCACCACCTTTTTTGTCAGGCGGCAGCAAAGTTGTCAAGCATAAGTCTGACATTTTTACCACATCTCCATATGCCCCGAGGAGTGACATAAAAATATATAATATGGTCAGAATTTAAAACAAACTCTCATAGTTTTCACTGACATTCTAGCTTGCCAAGTACATCCTCATCATCTCATTTGACATAAGGGATATGTGGTGGTCTATTTTAAGACGAGGTGGGAAAACGAAGCAGAGGCATTCTTTGGGAAAATTGAATGTTACTATTTCTAGTGCAATGTACAAAAAACACATTCTACGAATGAACATTATTTACAGATAGGCCTAGATACTCGTTTCAGCCAATTGCTGTGAAAACACAGGGCGTCATTGGATCATTGTCCTTAGCATTTCTGAGTTACCTGGACATGAAGATTGTTGGGGGCACTCAATGGCTCTGTGGTATGGCGTCTACTCATGGAGAAAACAGGCCGGGATCGACTCGCGGGTTCTACATCGGAGGATGGAAGGAACAGAAGATCGAAAACCCGCATTTTTGTTCAGTGACTCAACGGTCCCCTGGCTTCCTGTGTGTAGGGAAGCCCGACGTCTAGCCTTCTCGGATAAGGGCGAATATATTTCGGAGGTCCCGTATGTGCGGTACGCACGTTAAAGAACCCTTGGCAGTTCAAAATCGATGAAAGAGTAGGCTGGGTGCCGCTGTGGGGGCAAAATTTCCAAATTCCAAATTTCTACCCTCAAAACTTCTCAGCCAAAATTGGCAACTTCTAATAAGCCGAGATAATCCTTCTTTCTGAGGATTGGAAGGTTTAAGAAAAACAAAAAGGAAGATTGTCAAGAGGATGGGTGATAGGCCTGAGACAGATCGCGCATCACATCTTTAAGCAGCTGTGGGTCGCCGTAGTTAGAGGAACCTCATGGGCGCTTCAAACCACACTGAGTCGCGACAAGATGAAATCATGCGCTCGTCAAATTTTGAGCATATGGAGTTACTGGTATCCATCCCTGTGAAGATAACTCCTTTCCTCCCTTTCTGTGTGCACACAAAATTTTGCGCTACCTTAAGTAGAAGTTGAGATATTGGCAATTAAAGACGATGGGGATGACTTATTGCTGCAGCTGAATTTATCCAGAAAATGGCGGATCATTTCTGTAAATTAACCCTTATTAAGCCGTGCCACTTAATTACAATGTTTGGGCTTTTAATCAGTCTGTTTCAGCGAATATGACTCTGAAATGTAATTTTAGATTGATAGAGAAGGGTTCTGTGAAGGAAAAAAAAATGCGTTAAATATTTATTCACTGGTGAAAAACACGTGATTTCTCCGGTCGTCTCAGTTTGTCGAGCGCCAGATTTCATCGTGTCGCATCTCATATGTCTTGTGATTCTGTGGTCTCCGCCTAAGAATCCGCCGTCTAAGAACCTGATAACGTTTTAATAATCGCATGCTTGTGCGACCAAATGGATGGATAATCTTGTCAGCATCGCATATTATGAGCTTATTTTTATTATTTTGTTCCTACAAGAGAAAACAGCGCATGAACTGCATTGAAAGGTTCTCTCCTTTCGTCAGCCTTCGAGATAACCGTCTCCAGGTGACTGATGACGTACATAGAACGTAACGTACGTCAGCCATGCGTTGATTTCGCCTTTGTTGCTACTAGATGGTGGAATTTTGAACTCATCTGACTTGATCTTGGGATAATATGATGGTTGTCGATAACCAGCTAGGTCTGTCGAATGAAGGACAAAGAGAATTTTAAAACTGTTTCCCTGTCAGTTCTCCATCAGGATCAAATACTCGTGATCTTCAGTCAACCTCAAAGATTCAAAGATTCATAAATAAATGCCATCCCTGAGCTATAGGCTATTTACAGTCCTTAATTTATTGGAGTAATGTAATAAATACAACACTATTTACAAAGTTTGATAGAGAACAAGTCAGAAATTATCAAATTTGAGGGGGGAAAAAAAGTTTTAAAAAAATGTTACTTATCAATTTGAGAACTGCTGTCTGAAACACATGTAGTGTAATCGTTAAATGAAAGAGAAAGGTGTGGACTGGCGTAGTGGAAGTAAGGCCACAACTACCCAACAAAGATACCGCATTCGTATACCTCTTTCACTGGCTAAGACAATCTCCCCCCTCCCTCCTTCCCCTTTCATCACTCCCCATCTCCTCCCCCTTGTTAACAACCCCCCCCCCCACCCCAAGCCCAAATACCCAAAATACACACAAATAAGCGCACAGGAAAAACAAGCACACCCTAACTAACGTGAATTTTCAAGAAATTTGCTGTTTTTTTTTTATTCTCATAGGAAGCACTGTGAAATGTGAATGATTCTAAGTGCCAGATTTAGATATAGATCTAACACTTCTTGCCGTTAGATTTAAACATACTCTCAGGTCAGAGTACATCAGTCTCTGTCGCTGGCACTATGTAACCCACTGCTATCTGTCGCATGCATGGAGGGAAAAACATTGAAATCCAAACCTAGCATGCACCTAGCACGTATCAAAACCTAGGTAAATAGAGCTCTTAACCTTGGTAGGCAATCCTGCTTCAGGAGTAAATCTCCAGGTAAGAAATCTCGGATAGAGGGAACTCGTTAGCCTAGGTAGACAGTTCGTTTAGGGGAAATAATAGCCTGATTTCAAACCTCGGCTGCTTTGCAGCCACATCCAGCCAAAGAAAAAGCCGTAGAAGTAAACGCAGAAAGAAAATCTGGAGTGGAACCCCTAAGGCGATTGCAGGTCTATAAAAACATCCTTCCGGGAACTTCTACAATTAGGTGGGCACCAGTGTAATGCATCTCGCGGTATAATGTGGGGGGGGGGGGGGGAGATCAGGCCTTCTCCCGGCGAGCACTGAACCTTCATCTTATTATGCCTTTTTCCAGCGCCCTAGAGAGGCTACTCCAATTTCGTCCTCTGATGAGAGCGCAACACAGAAATCAACAATTACGGCCTATAAGTCCTTGCTTGACAGGCGTAGAGTGACGTTATGGTTGTCTTTGACGGTAAAAAGGATCACCGTAGGCTTATTCCACTAGTCTACTACCGCCCACCTGGAGCCGAGTAGTCCAGGGTCAAATAATTACATGTATATCTAAAGTGCTGACCATCGAAGTCTCCCCGTGGAGTTTAGCTCAGAGTATTTGCACAAGACGGTGACAACTTTATGCCAGGCAAATGTCAAAGAAAGAAAATAAAAGACTCCAGCTCTCTAAATTCCAAACTAAAATTTGCGAACAGGATTGACAGGAGACCTTCATGATATAGACGGCACTAGCAGATCTGAAGACACATCTTCCAGACAGTGGATCCTTAGGAAAATTACATCTTCTGGCATGGATCAAATGCTGAGGAAACCAGAGAATATGGAATGACAGTCACAGTGAAGATTTTGTTTATCTTGATTGAACCTCCAACAAGTGGTACCGAAAGAATCCTCATCTTGTGCATCGCAGCAGATATATGTGCTGTTAACTTGCAAGGAGTTTCAAGTTACGTTAGTATCAAAAAGACGAAAGTTTTGAGGCAGGGTGCTATAGAATCAGCAAACTTTATGTGACGGGACATGGTGAAGTCAGGTTCTCGTCAATTGTTGAGCGTATAGAGCTATTGATATCACTGTAAAGATTATTCTTTTCTCTTTCTGTGTGTGAAAAACTTTTGGTATTACCTTAAGCAGAGGTCTAGATATTGGCAATTAAAGGTATTGAGGGTGACCTGTTGCTGCAGCTGAATTTAGTGAGAAGATGCCAATCATTTTTGTTAATTCGTATTAATCCTCATTAGGCCATGCCACAAAATATGCAATTCTCGGGCTTCTACCTTATCTGTTTCAGCAAATTCAACTTTGAAAAATCCATTTTTGAATAGATATAGAGCGATTCTGTCGGGCGGCAGCAAAGTTGTCAAGCATAAGTCTGAATTAAAAATTCATTCACTGTTGAAAAATACGTGATTTCTCCGATCGCCTCAGTTTGACCGGCGTCTGATTTCATCGCATGGCGTCTCATAATAACTGGTGAGGAGATACTTGAAAATACCGACCAATTCAGTTACCTGAGGTCCACTATCACGAGCAGTTTGTCTCCGGTCAAAGAAATCGATACTTGCATTGTCAAATCTGCCATTGTGATGTCAAAACTAAATAAAAAAAAATCCGCGATTTCCACTGGTAACATTTTATATCACCAAATTGAACTTATTGTGAAACAGTACAATATAACATGAAAATGTGTATCAGACATGCATACGCTGTAAGTGCTGATATGTATATATATATATATATTTTTTTTTTTTTTCGGAAATGCAAGGACATTTTAGCCACTCCCCTTGCCTCAGCAGTGTCTAGAACGTTTTCTTAGTCATAAGGACCACTGAGGATTAGGGTATGGATGAACAGCGTGCCTGTATGTAAAAGGCACACGCGGTGAATTAATCGTCCATTACAAGAAAACAAACAAACAAAAAGGACTTTAAATATGTCCAAATCAACTGAATAACATTATGCTCTTTCAAAGACAGTCTTATAAGCTTTGCAATGAGCAGCTGAAAAGCACTATTCATAATAAGATTAAAACAACAACAACAACAACAACAAAACAACAATAGCAACAACAATAACAACAACAACAAAACCATCTCCATTAAAAAGGTTTAATAGCTAAGAAATCACGGAATACTTAAAAAAATAAAAAAATTTTAGAAATAAATAAATAAATAAATAAAATTTTAAAAATTCATCACATCTGCGGTAGTAGCTAAAGCGGGGATAAATATAAATACAAAGAATATAACACAGATCAACCATTGTGTCCAGAAAATAATATGAGCAGGCAGGCCTGATAATTATAAACAATGAGAACATGAAAATATAAGAGAACATAATAAGAACCAGTGACCTGGTTGAAACTCTACTACAAAGAATGATGAATTTGGAAGAGAAAACAAAATAGATAGACAGAAGAATAGATGGACCGACAACCTCTAGGAATAGATCAAGATATGTTTGTGGAGCTACCCAATCCTTAAACTACAACGGGGCGGCCGGAGAAAAATAGTGCACATTTCATCAGGAAGCACCCAGAAGACTCAAGACAAAGTTAATAACTAAAAGACAAAAAACAAAATTGTCTGTAAATCTAGAGACATTTGCTGTGAATTTACTATCAATTCAGCTTACTGGAAGATTGAAAAAAAATATATATATATTGATTATCATTATTTTCTTTTTGTTGCTGTAATTTTATGCCGTTGGTCGCTTTCAAACAGCATAGTCCAGAAACCGCCCCCGCGGGGCCCCGGGGTTTCTAAGTAGCTTCTCTGCTCCCACCTGCAGGCGGTGTAAGCCCGCCATCGGTGGGGTGTCTCCCATGGAGTGCCATCTTCGACATTCCTGGGGGGGCATCTCTTCTCTCTCTCTCTCTCTCTCTCTCTCTCTCTCTCTCTCTCTCTCTCTCCTTGCTCCCGACTTCTGTCCCGCTTTCTTGTCTCTTGTTTGACACACTATAGCCGTAATTGTGTTGATGTGTCGTTAAACCCCAACACAACAACAACAACAACAACAACATTATGTCAAAAGTTATTCACCTTCAACAAATCCATCTTTAGCATACAGGGCTAGAACTGTCAGAAGATTCTCTATAAATCGTTTCTAATAAATTTTCATACTCTCTCACGTGTTTGTTGTAATGCGATGTGGAGAGCCGCGATGGCTTTTCCAACTTGATAGTAAACCAACAACTGGGTTGCGATTATAGAACATTTTGGGCCATCACAAGTTATTCGCGAATAGAAGCACTGAATTTAACATTTGTTTTCCTTAAAAGAAAGACAAAAAGAATAAGAAAAAGGAAGACAGAAAGAAGTAAAAAGAGTGAAGAAAGTTGGAAAAAAAACGGTAGAGAGAAGAAAAAAAAAAAAAGAAAAAGAAAGACAGATAAAAGAAAGAAAAGAAAGAACGGAAAAGAAGGAAAGAAATTAAGAAAAACAAGAGGGGACAAAGAGAAGAAACAATAGCAGAAAAGAATGAAAATCAAAAGGAAATAAACATAGAAAAGAAGAAAGGAAGAAAAAAAGAAAGTATGTAAGTAAGAGAGAAAGGAATAAAAGAAGGGAAAAAAGCTTTTGCAAACCTACCCGTTTAGAAAGAAAGGAAGGAGGAAAGAAAAAAGAAAGAAAGAAAGAAAGAAAGAGAAAGAAAGAAAGAAAGAAAAGAAAGAAAGAAAGAAAAAAGAAAGAAAGAAAGTATGTAAGTAAGAAAGAAAGAAAAAAAAAAAGAAAGAAAGAAAGCTTTTGCTAACCATCCCGGATAAGATGGATTTGGCATAAGATTAACATTGTGGTCTAACATTTGGTGCCCTATCATTGGCCCCTGTTTCTCTCGTCCCGGGCTGTTTTCCCGTGGATATTTTGACTTTCAGTGCCTATTACCTTCCACCTTTGACCTCTGACATTGATTCCCCGGCACTCTGTTTACACGATGACGCAGCCTGATAATGGCGTCGCTAACTTAATCAAAGATAAACAAAGCAGGGGACGTCCCATTCCGAGACTGCGCAGACAGTAATAACAGTGCTATCCCTCTTCCACCCCCCACCCCCCCCCCCATTCTCCTCCCCCACCCCTGTCTTTCGCTCTCTCTTCAAAATCTTTATTTCTCCATCTCTTCGACATCTTTCTATCTCTTTCTCCTCCACACCCCTTTCTCTCTCTCCTCTTTCTTTCCATCTATAGCTCTGTCTTTGTCGCTAAGCATTGTTAAACTTGCTTATCACGGATAACATTGAGCAAGCCATGGTCAAGAAACAAATAATATAATTACCTGGAGCAGTTATTTACGAACTTGTCGGCATAAACATCAGAGGTTTATGGATTTCTAGTAGTTTGTTCGATTTAACAAAATCATAAATTCAATAGGTTAACTTAACCCTCAACAAACCCACGATTTATAAATCCGGTGAAATAAATAAATTAGACGGTAAATAAATTCCGGTGAAACTGATAGCAATATCTTGATCACAGAAATTTCACAGCTCACAAGTTGCTCCCCAGGACATCTTACTTTGTGATGCTGACAACCTTTGCCACCGCCCGACATGGTAGGAAAGGCAAAAATGACTGAGATAGTCTTGATCAGAAAAGGCTGAAAGGCCTAGAAAAACTTAACCTTAACCTTACTTTCACAGTTTTTCATTCTCATTTACTTTTCAGGAGATTGTTGCAGAGAAGAATTTAAGAAGAAAAAAAAAAAATCAGTGGGCTGTTAAAGCCCTACTGTTGTTTTTCTTAAACCTTTCAATCCTAAGAAATAGGATTATCTCGGGTTTTAGAAGTTGCCAATTTTTGCTGAGACTGAGAATTTTTGTGGGTAGAAATTTGGAAATTTTGCCCGGACAGCGGCACTCAGCCTACTCTTCCATCGATTTTCAACTGCCAAGGGTTCTTTAACTTGCCTAACGTACACACGGGATTTCCGAACTATATTCGCCCTTATCCGAGAAGGCTAGACGTCGAGCTTCCCTACCCACGGGAAGCCAGGGGACCTTTGAATCACTGAAAAAATGCGGGTTTCCGATCTTCGTGTCCCGTTGTCCCGTCATCCCCCGATGCAGAACCCGCGAGTCGATCCCGGCCTGTTTTCTCCATGAGCAGACGCCATACCACTGAGCAACTATACCTCCGCCTACTGTGGGGTTTGTTGCAGATTTAAAGGATAAATGGATCATATGTACATGGACAAACTCTGCTTGCTTAAACGGACTTAATTATTTATCAAAAATAAAATAAAGATAAATAAAATAATGAGTTTTTTTTTTAGCATTTTTCTAAAAATTTCTGTTTACCTTTTTTAAAAACTCTAATTAGCATTTTCTTGTTTTTCTTTACCTCTAAATAGCAATTTTTTCCCTTCTCTTTTTTGCCACCAAATTATTTAACTTTAATTGGATGATACGAACAGAAACAACCATTATAGCAAAGGCAGTCTTTTTGTCTCACAGAAGCCAGGGGGAAAAAAATGTAGATTCTAATATTCGAGTCCTTCCCAGCCCTCGCATGAAGATTTGAGACTCGAACGTCAACCTGGCCGATGTGAGTTTTCGGCCGAGTGGCAAACATCTAACCGCACCGCCAACGCCACCCTTGTCTCTCCTTTTAATGATATCAATAGACTTGCTTCGACCAAGTAAAAAAGTTGGAAATACCGGCGTCTATTTTTAGCAGGGGGTAGAAACACTCCAAACTATTCACAAATTTGACTCACTTTTTGGTTTGACCCTGTTACGGTGGGGAGGAAATGTGTCACTAAAACTCTTCACTGTGAACTTATTGAACCTAGATGGCCTCCAAATAATAGTAGTAGTGAGTAGTGTTAATGATTTAATGACGTAAGAAAAAAGTATGACGTACTTCCGGCTTCGAGTTTTTCCCAAGTTTTGCGTCCAACACTAGTGTTGTGGGATTTCGTGGTGTTTATTTTCAGTAGGGGGTACAAAGACTGAGGCGGGGATTTCCAGATCTGTGCTTAGTTGAATATGAACTATTTCCAGGGAAGGACCGCGCCTGAGAACGAAAGTCAACTACTTTACGAATAATTAGTGTTTTCCTATAAGCAGCGTTTCGTTTTGATTCCCACAGTTGACGTTCTCATTAAAACTGCGATCATAATCCTCGTCTGGCAGCCTCTTCACAGCTGGGGGACAGATGGCAAGCTTTGGCAGGTTCTCACCTGGTCTGTGTCTCCCAGGCTTCAGCCGCGGTGACCCGCTGGGGGAAAATAAGGACAAAAGACGAGGTGGGGGGTAAGAGAAAGTCTCATACTAAATTTACTTATATTAGTAGAAGTCAGAATGTATCAATTGTTCAGTATCGCTCAATTGGAAATTATTTTGGGAGGCTGTGCTTATCAGACAGACAGGCAAACAGACAGACTGACAGACAGGTAGACAGGCAGAGAGACAGATAGATAGAAGTACAGACAGATAGACAGACGGATAGATAGATAGATAGATAGATAGATAGATAGATAGATAGATAGATAGATAGATAGATAGATAGATA
>JBCAUA010020921.1:0-12714 GCA_038406235.1 Peronia verruculata | reverse complement strand
TTTAACACCTAAACCACTTGACATTGTCATATCATTCAGCATTTTCATGAATACCTCATGCTCAAAGTGTCCATTGAACGATGGTGGTGAAAATAATGCCATTAAAGCCTTGTTCTTTGTGTAATGTTATTTTTTCCATGTGTCTTTTCTTGTTTTAAGAAGTAGAGCTTAGTTTGCATGACACTATTTCAGTTTGACCTCGGATCTGTTTACAGTTTGCCTGCATTGGCAGCTATGACTGCTTTTCTCCCTTCTCCCACCGCCACCGTGAAACATACAAGAAAAACAAACAAAATGACTTTTATATCCCATATTTTTCTTCAGTTTTATAACATTGGAAAGGATGTAGCCTACTCTTCTTCTTTCATATCATTATTTCACATTGACTTAAAGATATATTTACATTTGGACTTGGGATATTTTTACATTTGTCTACAGCACCAACTTTGACTATATTTCCACTTAACTCTGCCTATTCAGAATAAAAAAAAAAGTTACTTTTTATCTCCTCAGGTCTCCTAATACCACTGGTAATTAATTTGAGGAAAAGAGGTTATAATCATTAATATATTTCCTTCTGTAAAGCTTTTGTATCATTATATTTGTGCACAAACACAGGAAAACAACCCAAATATCAGTCACAAATTCCTATCAAAACTCACCTAGATACAATAATTATGCAGGCTATCAACAAATTACCTTTGACTTCCTTTAATAAATATAGAATGTCTTAAGACTTTTATATTTAAAACTGAAATTTACTTTTGAATAACCTTATCCTTATCACATTTAACTAGTTATTGTCTTAGAACACTTTCTCGCAATAGCAAAACAGTTCTCCTTAACAAGCCTACATTTTTAAACACTGAATGGAAAAATATCAAGTGAGAGGAAGATGCAAGATCATAAGATAGAAAAATGGTGAACAAAAGGACGACTGCTCAGATGGAAGGAGGGACAAGATAGACAGATGGTAAAGCAAAGAATATACATGAATGCATGCATACATACATACATTCGACCTATGAAGAAATGTATGACTGAATAGATGGATTTATGAATGGATGACTTACCAAGGTGCTCTGTGGATGTCTGGGGGCATAGATGGACAAGCGAGAAGGTAAGGGGGATATGACCAAAGAAGGGATAGATGATGAATGGATAGATGAACGGAAAGGTGGATGGAAGAAAGGATGGACGGACTGCAGCCAAAAGGTGTGTGTGTATGCATGCTGGCATATCTGTACAGACCAATGAATTTATGAAACGAGGTTTTTTTTTTCTCTCTCTCTCTCTAATGCCTGTATAGATGCCTCAACACCAAGGAATACGTGACTATCTGAAGGAGTTTCTCAAACTGCCACTTGTGACACCTTAAGGCATGAAAACTCATGACTGTCTGAAAGATTTTACTTCCTTATCCCAATGAGTTTATTAAACAAAGAAGCCTCTATTTCCTGAGCTCAATCTAAGGATGCCTTCAGGCATAAACCTCCTGATTTTCTGTCGGGGTCAACTCCCTTAGCCTTATGCACTCCCGTGCTAACCTACAAGGCAGCAGGCTTTTCTGTCAGGGTGTTCTCCCTTAGCCTGATGTTTTCCCAAACTAACCCACCAGGCAGTGGGGACAGATCGCAGGTAGTACCGTCTTACTGTCATACGGTAGCAGGAAAAGCCTGACCTGACTACAAACCTACACACTTCCGAAAGTGTATTTAAGCTGGGCAGAAACAAGCTCAAAGTGAGAGCAATTACTCTTTTACATATGGCGAAAGTCTATGCTATTTGAATATTTTATTAATATGTTCATAATCAACGAATTAAAAACATAATGTGTTTGATGGATACCTGAAGTTCGGCAACCGGCGATTTAAATTTCTACTCACAACAAATCATCATTAAATATATTGCAAACTCATGGGGTTTCCTTTGATTACCAAAAACAGATCTGACTATTATAGTCACAAATTACATCCCACAGCTTTAGCTATCTCAGAAATCTTACAAATAGGCCATTTTCTTGGCTCCAATGAAGCGACTGAGATGTCTCTTAGGGTGACTGAGCTTTGCAAGTCATGCTCTGTTTCATCATCTTCCTTGGCCTGTATAAGATGAAAGAATGAAGTGACTCACTCTACCAAAACCCTGCACCTTTTTGTCATCCTGTTGTTACTCACTGACATCGTCTTATACAACAGTCTTTGCCAGGAACTGGCACAAACTTAACCAGTAGTAAGGATATCACATGGGGTAATTAGAAACTGTCCTTTATTAAGGATCCTTAATTAAAAACTGTCCTTTATTAACCATTCCATTTGAAAAGTCCCCTGACTGATGAATTTGGTTACAAAATACACTGCCATCAGTCTGCTCAAGATATATAATCAGAACGGGCCAATGAGATGTCCAGAGGAGATCCATAATGTCATCAGAAAAATGACTAGCCTTTCTAATCCCTCCCCCCCAATGATTAATGCTGGAGTGCCAAGATTTCCATTACATAAGGTATGTTTGCTAATATTTTAGGGTGATGGAATAATTAACATTTTGTGACCCTGAATTACTTGATTGGGATTTCCAGTGCAAACTATCATAATTGAATCTATGACCATTTAGGCTCTGTAGCATTTTCAGAGATAAAACAAAATTTGATATGCTACATATTATTCACCAATAGTTATTCTAAATCTAGGCTGGATTTTTTTTTTATTGAAGTGTATCTTGTTTCCTGCTATAAATGTCTTTTTTCTAGCTGGTGTCTCAATAACCCACGCCTAAGCTAATTTGAAGGCCTGAGTCATTGGAATTTAGGAATACAATTAATTTAAATTATTTTGTGGGCTTACTAAAGAACTTCTTAATAAAAATGAACCCTATCAAGAGTTTTTGTCCATGGTTTTGGTTTATTTGATCAAATAAAAAATTGCTTTGAAGCTCAGCTGTCTTTCAATGACCTCTTCTAGATTATCGTTGTGTTAATGAAACATGTCTCCGCACCAACGTATAAACAGATAGAGCTGGGAATAGAACATAAAGACTATTTCTATCTGCAAACTATCCTGTTGAGATCAATAAAGCAGGCCAGGGTTTGTATTCTAGTCACATGACTGTCAATGGAAAAAAATGCAATATCACTGTGCTAGGAGTTTTTATATGGCAGGGATTACTAACCGAGAGAGACACAAGACACCACACTGCAATTTTAATGCATCCCTATAGAACTTCAAAGTTGGATATCACACACTGGTAAAATCTTGGTTCTCTAGACTGAACATTTCATCTGTTTTCCTTACAGTGGCTTATTTTTATCAAAATATGTTTAGCTTAGTAGATTTCTTCCTCCTCCTCCTCTTCTTTTTTCTTTTTTTGTAACCATACACCCACGTCATGACAATTTTTAAAAATTATAAAAAAAAAGATCAGTCTTTCAGAGAGGGAAAAGGGCCAGGTTTCCAATCCTGTATAGTTATGGAAAGTTGCCTGAATTATTTTGAGATACTGCTACGAGTAATAGAGAAAGTTTTACTCACTAGAATCAATCCGCTTATATTATTATCAGGGACTTGTGAGAGAAATGCCTGGAGATGCCAGTAGTTTTGCTTAAAATGCGAGCACTTCTTCAACTCTAAAATTGTAACATATATAAACATTGCTGGACTGTCATTTTTATCACAGGTATTATTTATATTCGGATTTAATTAAAGAATATAACAGCTACATATAATGCTTTAGGACGATATGAATTTGAATTCGCTAGTCACCCTGACCCTGACCCAATAACATAGGCAGATTTCAGATGTTGATCAACCTTCTATGCTGTAGTTTGTTTTTACTATATGCAGATTGCAAAGGCAACTCTGGAAGTCAAAACTACAGTACACCCACCACTGCTGGCTGATTTCTACATTCTTTAGGATATATCTCCTTAAATGTACTCCCCTCCCCTGCCCCCATCCTGCCCCTTCAAAACTTTTAACATGGGAAAGCTGATATAAAATTAGGTCAGATATAGTTGTTCACTTTCCATGCACTGTTCCCAGGTTTCCCAATCTAGGTGTGACAGAGTTCTAAACCACTACAATTAGCTTGCTCTAGGCCAGGGAAATGCTCACTGAATTTGTCCGTTTGCAGTCTCTCACATCATTGTGACTGCCCAGACTGCCCTTGCCAAGGCAGGTGATATGGAGAAAGTGACTTACTCATGGTTCACTATCTTTTTCTCAGCTTCAGTGATTGGTTTCAAAGGTCAAAGAAAATTGGATATGATACATTTGGTAATTTGTTGAGATAACAGGAAATGTCAAAATGCAGGTTCGAATCTCATCCTGTTCATGTTCTACGGGGGTTTACTTCCTCAATCTTACTCCCTCTGGCGCTAATCTACAAGGGTTTTCTGTCATGGTTTCTTCCTTTAGTCTGTTTTTTTTCCCACCAAAATAACCCATCAATCAGTGGGAAGAGATCACAGATAGTACCAGCTTATGATTATACCATAGGGAGTGAAAAGTCTATCTCACTCAATCTGATTAACATGCATTTTCAAAAATTCAACTGAGATAATCACCATATGAGGGCTGAAGAGCGTATGTCACTAGACAAGTTTATTGTGGTCATTTGGTCATTCATAGTTCTCTGGTGTAACAGAATGATACAGATATAAGCTGGAGGGTATTTTCTTTTGCCTCCTTCCTCTTTTTCTATCCACTGTCATTGCAGTGGAGTTTGAAATTTGGGATTGTCAACAGTGAGCGTTGATAAAAATGGGACATGAGACATTTAATGACAGGTTCTCCTCAGACGGCAGAGGAAGTTGAGTAAAGGGAAGGGAGGTAATGGACTGGAATGTAAGAAATACATGACGGCCAAGTTTGAAAATGGAAGGAATGGAATCTCGAAATTTTCAATAAAAATATTAAAAAATGAAAGGGCGAAATGAGAAAAAAAAAGATACATTGGACAATATAGTCAGATACATAGGACATCTATAAACTATATATACAAATCTTTATTTAAAAAATGTTTGCGTGCCTACCTTACTTGCATCACTCTGTGTCAATATCAGTAGCTTACAGTGTTGAAAGCTGGCACTTTATTGTAGCTGCAGATTGAAAGTCAACTGATGTTTGTTTGTGTTCTTGACTGATCATTGTTTGCCCTTGACTGATGGTAGATCTGGCGGTCAGATTCTTGCCTGCAGTTGACCTTCCGTTTGTAGAGTAGCCAATGGTGGATGCTTCTTGTAGATTGTGGATTGATTCTTGTGAATTTGATCTGGAATCTAGTTACAGGCTGCATAATGATTGGGACAATCACCCCAGTTCTGGCCAATTGTTGGATCACATGCAGAACCTGGGGTTGATTTAAAATGGACAATAGATCTGTAAATATATCATATTGTAAAATAATGCAATCCAAAATTAAAAGTTTGATAACAAAAAAGAAGAAAGAATGACCTAGGAAATGTCCTCTTTTCTTTAACCTTGAAAGTGTAAAAAATAAAAACAAAAATTCTGCATTGTCAGGATTTCTCTAAGTCACCTATTATTATTTTCACCAAAATTACCCACTGAGCAGTGAGAACACATTGCAGTACCATCTTACTATTGTATGGTAGAGAGTAAGAACTCGAACTGACTCGAATCGATGATGTGCATTTTCAAAAGTACAAATGAGATAATCAACTTGTGGATGCTGAAGAATGGATGTAATTTCATGTAGGACATCTGTAAAATATATTTACAAATCTTAACCGATAAAAAAAAATGTTGGCACCTACCTACCTTGCATCAGTCTGTGTCAATATCAGTAGCATGCAGTGTTGAAAGTTGGCACTTTATTGTAGCTCCAGACTGAAAATTGACTGATGTTTGCTTGTGTACTTGATTGATGACTATTTGCACTTGACTAATGGTAGATACGGCAGTCACATTCTTGTCTGCAGTTGACATTCCGTTGGTGGATATTTCTCATAGATTGTGGATCGATCGTTGTGATTTGATCTGGAATCTACTAACAGGTGGCATACTAACTGGGACAGACAATCACCCCAGTATTGGCCAATTGTTGGATCACATGCAGAACCTGGTGTGGAGTTAAATAGACAACAGATTTAAGTAGACATTATTAATTATCTAAGTGAAACATTTTGCAAAGATCATACTGTAAGATAATACAATCGAAAATGAAAAGTTTGATTAACATGGATTTATTATCATTTTTAAACTAAATTAGAAGAGATTAAATGAGTTTACCCATCTCACTTTAACGGCATAATTAGTCGACATGAAGATTACTTCACCAAACATATTCTACAGGGGTTATCAAAAATTGCTGTCAAAGTTCATAGATATACAATTACACAATGCTGAATAATTACAAACTGAAAATCTTACCATCCTGCCCAGGTTCCACCTTTATACAGGCTTTGAAGTGGTGCAGTCCTGGAGTTGTGAGGCTGCTTTTCCTTGCTAAAACATGCTAAGCTGTGACAAGGAGTTGTCTGTTGCAGTCTTCTTTTAGCAGTTTCCTTGCGTGCTCCTCTCTTAAACAACTGTCCATGTCAGCATCCTTCAATGAGAACTTGAAAACACTTTTAGACAGATCCACAGATTTTATTTATTTGATTTGAAATTTGGCGCTGTGATAGAACTTACAAATAAAAAAAAAAAAATGTTCCAGTTTTGTCCAATTGTACAGAGACTGGCCATGTTAGAGAGTTTTTTCACTGACTAGGTAGAATAAAGTATGAGCATTTCCACATAATAGCATGACTGGACTCTCACGTAGGTGTCTTCTCTTATCCCCTTACTAAGACAAATCAGGCCTTATTTATTTTTCTTTCCTTATTGTTGTTTTTATCTTATTGTATAATGTAGCCTTTCAATTCCAAGAAAGCACAATTATCTCAGCATTAAAAGAGAAAAATGTGAATGTAAATTTGGAATTTGGAAATTTTGCCCAGACCATGGTGTCTCAGCCTAATCCTCATCTGATTTTTAAATGCCAAAGAGTTTTATTACTGTGCATAACATACATAAGGGGACTTTGAAAATATATAAAGAATAAAATAAACAATTGCTGACCAAAATGCTCCTGATCAAATATTCTATGCCTGAGTACCGTCTTTTTTTCTTCTTTATGTTATCCAACCTGTCATATTTACAGTGCTAGCCTTGCTGGGCCTATTCCTTCATTGTCCCACAGAGACAGTTATATACAAATAAAAATACATTTGTTGAAGGTTCTGTGTATTTATATATACTTCTCTATCATGCCTGATATGGAAATCCTAATGTCCAGAAACAATGTGCATAGGAAGACAATGTAAGCTATAACATTTTTCTATTTGAAAGATGTACTGCTGCTTAAAGGACCGGCATTGAACCAGAGTGTTTTCGAATTACTGGCTAATTTTTTTTTAATCAACAAATATATGATGTATTCCATGATAGAATCTCCGATATTTAGTATACTCCTGGCTTATCACAGCCCACAAAAGGATAGAATTACAAATAAACACCCAAAGAAAGATACACTTTCAACACAAATTCTTAATTTTCTAAATGTGATATTTAAAACATCATACGAATGGAGTGGAATAGCAATTTTAAAGGCATGTTTGTTTTGGGGAATATTTTTTTTTTAAGGTTAAACAAAGAAAAAAGGACTGAGCAAGAGGAAATGAGTTTGGATATCTTGATAGAACAGATGACGGAAATCAGACACTCCAGCAGTAATGAACATATTATGAAGATATGGGCTGTATGCTAGAAACAAATCTAAATTAGCATTCACTGTATTTTTTTCTTTTTTCTTTTTTTACTTAATTTCTAGTGCTCGCTGTTAGACAACTTGAGTTTACAAATTACTGTTTTAAATTCTGATGCACTAAATATTAAAGATAGCATATGATGTAAAAACCAACAGTAACAATCTTTAGATTCTCACTATAGTGGCTTGTAAGAGTGGAGAAAGTCTTAGAGAAATGCAAGCACTAAATTCTCAATTTCAAAATTATGTGCCATGTTCAATCTTCCTTGCGCAGACTGCAATAGTAAAATGATTTGCTGAATGGTCAACTAATCTTAAAACAGTTAAGAAGAAACTAAAAAGAATATTAAAAAGTAAACATTAAAAATGTACATGTGTTGGTCATCTAGTCGAGAAAAATATCATATGTGTCTTATTTCTTCTCCTACTTCTTTTCTGATGATCCATTGATATTACTAAGTGTTATTTATAGAACGGATTCTGATCTAATCTATTCCCACAGCAAAACTACACATCTTTTTAGCACAGCTCAGAGAACTGTACCCTTGTGTGGGTATGCCTTTCTATTTCATTGTCACCCAAACGCTTGTGGCAACCTTAAGTGAATAATTTGCCAATCACCAAACCTTCCACCAGGATTACCACCCTTGCAGGTTTAAAGGCATAACAATTATGAAATGTAACAGCACTTTTAATTACTCTTTCAACTAATATGTTTTACTTTCCCATCTTATCTATCTGAACCATAATATTATAGTACAGCTCGGTATATTTTTTATTCAAGCCTTTCAATCCTAAAACAAGAGGTTTATATTATTATTTTTGTGTTTTTGTTGTATTTTTGTAGACAGAAATCTGGAATTCAAAAATGCTGCCTGGACAGCAGTACTACGTCTACTCTTCACCAAGAAGTAACTGCCACGAGTTCCCTAAAGTGTGCACTGTACACACGTGATCTCCAAAATATATTTTCCCTTATCCAAGAAGGCTAGATAACAGGTTTCCCTACCAAGAGGAAACCAGGGGACTGTTCAGCCACTTAAAGCACGCAGATTCCAATCTTTCATCTTCCCATCCCCTGATGGCAGATCCAATACTCGAACTCACAACCTCTCAATGTGAGCTTTTTGCTGAGTGGCAGACACATAACCACATGGCCACTGCCATTTCTAGTTGATCTACCATATGGTTAGGTAGATATCTTTGGCAGGTCTTTTGAACCTATCACCTTCTTTGCCGTTAACTCTAGCTGTGGTCACTGTGATGACTCATGACCAGTTTTGTACCAGTCTTCTTTATCGACCATAGTAATGGACCATGGCCTGGATCTCCACAGTTGTTTTAACATCCATTACTGGATGTTGATAGTGAATCCCTTCTTTGCCACTTCATTTATTTTTTTACTTCCCTTTATCTTGTTTAGATATACGTGAAGACAATATGTGCCTTTTTTTGCTTCCCTTGACATATGGGCACATTTTGTTCTCTTCCTTAAGGCTTCCCTGAACTTTATGCGCATTTTTTTGCTTTCCTTGACCAGTGCATATGTTTTTTCCTTGATCATAATATATTCGTTGCTTTTCTTTCTTTCTACTTTTTCATTTGTTCTTTTCTTTTCTTTTTTCTTTTTCTTTACTGGATCATCACCTTTTTTTCTTTTTTTTTTTTTTTTTAAGTCAAGGACAAAATTCATGTTTAATAATTTATCTTTTTTTCACCAAAATTTAAATGCACCTTCACTTTGTTCATAAATTCTTTGTCTGTACAGACATGCAACTATTCGCTCACTCTCTCACTCACACATACACACACAACAACCACACCAACATACACACACACCAGTTGCCTACAGTCTGTCCGCCCCTTCATCCATCCACCTTTCCGTACGTCCATCCATTCACCATCTATCCCTCCTGTCATATCCCCTCCCTTCCCTTCCCTTCCCCCTCCCCGCCTTGTCCATCTATCCAACAGACCATCCTGGCACCATCATCCCGTTAATTATCCATCATTTATTCATACATCTATTACCGTTATCCCTAGCAACCATTCACTCACTCATTCAGGCTTTCACTCACTCATTCACTCACACATTCACTCAACCATCTATCGGTCCTCTCTCTCCCTTCACCAATCTTGCCACTCTCCCATCATTCATCCAAACAGTCACTTTCACCAGTCATCCATCAACCCATTCATTCTTTCCATCCATTCATCATTTGCTCCATCATCCGTCTATTATACCTCCATTCATGTACATTCGTTCTCTACCATCTGTTTATCTGGTCCCTCTCATCGTCCTTTTCTTTCCTACACCTTCCCCCCCCCCTCTAAACCCCAAAATAATAAATCTATCTATTCAGTGGTCTTAACACATTCATCTCACCTGCTCTTATCCATTCAGTGGTTAAAAACGTGCTTTAGTAAGTAAGAGAAGTGTTTAGCTATTGCGAGTAAATGTACAGTAGCCCAGGAAAACCCAAGAACACTTAATAATCAGTTATTTCTGTCTTTACGAAGTATTTTTATGCATTAATGTACCTATTTATTTCCCAAGTTTTAGTCTGTTAGACAATGACCTGAACTTCTACAGTTGATGTCCTAGGCAAACTTTCTTATGTACAATTTCTGTATGTATTTATCTACTTTATTGATGGATTTTAGCGATCTTTCTTCAAAAATGCTATGATGATTTTTCAGTTTATGTAAAATTATATTAAGTTTTAGCCGCTAAACTGAGCTTCGAGGGTTGTTGTCCCAGGTGTACTTTAATTTAAAAAAAAAAAAGATAAAAAGGAAGGGCATAGAGGGGCAGAGGAATACTACAGTTATGACCAAAATGTAAACAAATGGGAACACTTCCATCTGTATTCTCTTGAAACGTTCTACCTCCTTCTGCCTAAAAACAAAATACACATACATTTTATCCTCTTAAATGATGCCTACACCATGAATTATATATATATTTAAATCACAATACCTGATATTTGACATATGATTATTTTCAGTTGATTAAAGACAAGTTTTAGAGTTGATGTGGGGTAAGGAAAAATCGATATCAACCGATGTAATGACGTCAAGTTTTCAGTACCACTGCTGAGACTTTAGGAGAGAGAAGAAAAATAAATACATGAAAACGTAACTTTTGTATGTACTTCGGTCAATGGACTTTTTAAATTGTGAATGAAAATACTAAATAGACCAACATTCGATCTGGAGCCTGGGAATCCAGTTTTATTTTCAGTGACAATGCTAGCTAATTAAGTGTTAAATTTTCAACAAGGGAATCCTGTATTTGTTAGTTCATAGATCTGAAATGTTACATCTAGACTGGCTAATTACTTCGATGGACGAACAGAGAAAAACAAAGACAACCAAGAAAAAATAGAATTCTTAATGCAAATGCCACTTAAGAACAAAACAAAAACAAGAACAAACAAATAAGCAAACAAATTAACAAATTCAGTATAACATAACAACAAGACGGTCGTCACACTGCATAACTATCATTCATTGATAGATCAAACATCGACACTCACACACATTGCTGTCATACTGTCAACCCAAATTAGTGGTGATAACCATGACCCTAACTGATATTGTTCTATAAATAGACGGTTAGCAAAGTTATGTTCCTGATGTTTAAACATATCTGATTTATAACGAAAGCTAACATTGAAGACAGAGATGATATAGCAACCGACCACAGACAGAGACGATAGCCACTGACCACATAGAGAGATGACACAGTCAACCACTGGCCGCAGAGAGAGAGAGAGAGAGAGACAGAGAGAGAGAGTCAGTCATCGACCACAGAGAGAGACGACAGAGTCAGTCACTGACCACAGAGAGATACGACAAAGTCAGTCACCGACCACAGAGAGAGACGACAGAGTCAGTCACCGACCACAAAGACAGACGACAGAGTCAGTCACTGACCACAGAGAGAGCGAGAGAGAGACGACAGAGTCAGTCACTGACCACAGAGAGAGAGAGAGACGACAGAGTCAGTCACTGACCACAAAGACAGACGACAGAGTCAGTCACCGACCACAGAGAGAGAGAGAGAGACGACAGAGTCAGTCACTGACCACAGAGAGAGAGAGAGAGACGACAGAGTCAGTCACCGACCACAGAAAGAGAGAGAGATGACAGAGTCAGTCACTGACCACAGAGAGAGAGAGAGAGAGAGTCAGTCAGTCACCGACCACAGAGAGAGAGAGAGAGAGAGGCAGGCAGTCACCTACCACAGAGAGAGAGAGAGACGACAGTCAGTCACCGACCACAGAGATACGACCAAGTCAGTCACCGACCACAGAGAGAGACGACAGAGTTAGTCACCGACCACAGAGAGAGACGACAGAGTTAGTCACCGACCACAGAGATAGACGACAGAGTCAGTCACCGACCACAAAGACAGACGACAGAGTTAGTCACCGACCACAGAGAGAGAGACGACAGAGTCAGTCACTGACCACAGAGAGAGAGAGAGAGAGAGAGAGAGACGACAGAGACAGTCACAGACCACAGAGAGAGAGAGACGACAGAGTCAGTAACTGACCACAGAGAGAGACGACAGAGTTAGTCACCGACCAGAGAGACAGACGACAGAGTTAGTCACCGACCACAGAGAGAGAGATAAAGAGAGAGAGAGAGAGAGAGAGAGAGATGACAGAGTCAGTCACTGACCATAGAGAAAGACGACAGAGTTAGTCACCGACCACAGAGAGAGAGGGACGACAGTCACCAACCACAGAGGGAGACGACACAGTCAGCAACAGACCACAGACAGAGACGACATACAATCACCCCTTTTTAAATCTTTTCAGTAATACAAGAGGAGAGCCGATACATACACCTTGCCCCAATTATATGCAGTGCTGCGAAGTCCGCGCCTCTATTTTTAGCTACTCTGCCTAAATCTCGCGAAATCCCGTTCCTGTA
>JBCAUA010020910.1:0-12715 GCA_038406235.1 Peronia verruculata | reverse complement strand
TAGAAGATGTCAGGAAGTTAAAGGCCGAAACATCTGATGAAAGAACCCACTCTTCCTCTGAAGACTGTCACCTGTCTTGCTCCACCTGAGGAGTTTTCCTACCACCCTACAGTTAACATACTTCAGTTTTACGTGTTGCTAAAGAATATGCCAGGAGCTATTCCTACTTTTTCATGAAGACGTATTGACATCCCTGCTATCTGTTAGTTTGTGAAATGTTGGCCAATTCTTTCAAAATCAGTTGTCTCTTAACACCTATTACATTATGGCTTTATTAGTGACAGTGATACCAACTGTAATGGTAAATTTATAGGACATTCAAACAAGGTTTCATTTATCACAGTTAACTACAGTGTATCAATTAATATTGAATTATTGTAGAAATGTTATGACCAGATCTGTGCACCATGTGGAAAGTACGTAGGAAGGCAGTTGATTTTATTAGAAAGAATGTTGCTTATGTTCAGGTTGCAATATTCCATTGCAAAACAATTTTTTTGCAAGGGACTGAGTCCATTGTCGCCTTAGCAACCACATTCAAGCTGCATAACAAGTAAAACTCTTTCTTTATCTCTAACAACTGCCTCTTTTATCTTTATCTGGCATTCGTAGCAATCTTCTTTCGATTTCATGAAAAGAACATTAAATATCATGTGTTGTGTGTATAGAACAACAGTTTTCTTTATTCAAATAATCTCTGAAATCTCTGATTTTCGTGGCGTAAATAAATAGTTCAACAATAACACTGGCACACTAATGATAATTAAATATATAAATACATGTACAATGTTCAGTTGGAAAGAATAATCTGATTCTCATAATAAAAAAATAAATGAATAAGCTGTTCAAGACATATGGCTACACTTTTGTGAAAATGGCAGGATGACTGTACTTGCATCCTTATTATATATTGAAATAAATGCACATGTACATATAGTAAATCTGGTTAACATGAGATTATTCAACTGTTCCTGAATAACACTGACAGTGTAAAAATAATATAATACACTGTGCTTACAAAGACAGTACTTTAGATTTTCAAAGAAAAACAAGCCATTAGATAAATATAATGACATTGCCATGGAAATTAGCTGATGCTGAGCAACTGGCAAAAAGTGTCAATGACCAAAATATAGAACTGAAAAAAAAAATGACACTGAGTATCTATCATACAAAAATCACATTTGAGTTGTCAGCATTGAAAATGCTGTTAAAAAGATTTGTCATGATCTACTGTTCAGTCCATTGACAGATAATCTGTCTTTTTTCTATGGTCAGCATTATGAAATCAGAATAGTATTACATGTATGTCACTACGCATTGAGTAAACGAATCTATCAACTGCCAGGAGTGCTAGAATTTTGAGAACTTTATTCTTTTCATACTCAATATGGATCTTTCTCTTTCGATCTGTTTTATTGCATTGTGACAAATCTTCTGGGTTTGATTTTTTCAAAAAGTTGTGTGGAAAGGGGGGAAGAGGACAGACTCCACAGAAACAACTTGAACTTTATTCTGTGAAGCAAGTCATTATTAGTTTACTTCGGAAACCACGTATTTAAGCAAGAAAACAAGAAATGACATTGTAAATGCCATACTTATTTGCAACTGTTTAAGTTGGCTAGGTAAAGAATCTTGACTGAAAGACTTTTCCATAAAGATCCCTGACTGATCTTTGCACCATCAGCAATCAGGAGATCTTTCAAGCCATTTCTACAATCAGGCAAAGTTTTTTCATTTGCCCGGTAACTGATATATAAAACAAGAACTGTAAAGAAGAGGAAAATTGCTTCTGCACTCTTAACTTCACATATATGCTAAAAAAAAAAAAATGTAGAAAATTCATCAGAAAATGAATTTTTTTTTTTAAATGATAATTTTTTCTGATCAAATGTCAAATTAAAGAAGCAACTCCTCTCTCTTGATCTATTTTTTTTTTTTTTTTTGGTTTGTCTTTATTTTTTTTTTAAACTGTAATTTTTAAAAAACATTTGCTGTTTATACATGTACGAGCGAAAAAGAAGCAGCTTACCTGACTGATGAAATGGCTCATCCAAAACAAAATTTTATCTTATAGATTAATGTCAATAGTATTTCGGAGGGTTGTGGAAAGAATGTTGCTTATGTTCAGGTTGCAGTATTCTATTGCAGGGGGCTCGGCTGGGCTGAATCCAATGTCTCATACTCATAGCAGACAGTGGAATGAATATTCAAAGAAACCAGAGGTGAAAGGTTGGAGTCATAAATGGGAACTGGCAAGCAAGACTGGCAATGCTGTGAATATATATGAAGGCTGTCTTGTATTCATTGTGTATTCATCAGTACTTTGCCAAGAACATCTCTCTGGTTTTAAAAACTTGCATCACAATTAAACATCATTTTCCTGTCTTACTGAATCTCAATAAGGCAGAAATATGGAATGTTATCTCTTGTAGTTAATTACATCTGGTATCTGAAACAATGGTCAACAAGCTCACTGATGTACGTTATTTAATTATAAATATATGCTGAAAACATGTGTCAAATAGCCATAAATTGCTCAGCTTTCTAAAGTGAAATACAGATATATATCTATTGGCCTGTTTGAACTTAATACTTTGTATGAAATACTTTACAGTTCATGTTGCTCCAGTTTCATTATGCCATAAAAAATCAGTAACAAACTTACAAAAAGAAAAAAAAAAAAAAAGAAAGAGAGGTATCCAACTCCCCCCCCCCCCCCCCCCCCCCCAAAGTCCTTTATGAATTTCCCCACAATATTCACTGTACCTTTCATTTCAAACGTACATGAGAAGCAAAAGCATAGCATAAAATATGTGCATGAATGAAACCTAAATGATGTCCTAGAAATAAGGCACAAAAATTCTGTGGAAACTACATGGTGCAGAAAATGAATGCATGTAATACAATGAACAACACCATTTGCCCATGAATACAGATATATGTATGTCACAACGCTGCCTGAGATATTCTACAACCGTGATATCCATACCATACTAGTTACAAAGATGCAAAGATGAAAGAGCAAAGTCCATGTGATGAGTTGCTGTCCAAACAAAAAGCTGTGCATGAAAGGTGGTAGGTCAGCAAAAACTGGACTAAACTTTTAATTTCAAAGAATAATGTTGTTACATGACCCATTTACAGAAAGGTAAAGCTTTAAAATAAAATTGTTCATGATAGAACTATGAAGCAGCTCTGTGCTACATTATCCAGCTGTTCTCAGGATGTAAGAAAAGCAACTTATGCCTTTGGGCTGGGGCAAAATTATTTTTTACTCTCATGACTTTTTTCTACACACTCTCTCTTCTTACACAGTGGGCATTTAATGAGATTGCAAATCAATGAATAATGTACATGTATGTACTTCACTGTTTTCAGAATCAAAAGTGGTTGCATGCTAATTTCTCCAACTAAACTGAAGCATTTTCATAGATTCAGTTTACTAAATGAAGATGGAAATGGTCACTGCCAGATAGTTTCTCCTAAAAAACTGTTCCATTATCATACAACAACCAATGGATGACAATGCTGTAAAGTAAAAAAAAAAAAAAAAATCATAAAATAAATAATTAATTACATATCTGTATTCAAATAACCCAGAAAGTTGTTGAAGAAGTACTCTATACGTAAACATGTATGACTAAAAACTTCAAATTCTAGATGAAAACAACAACAACAAAACAAAACAAAAAAATCTTCCTGGAATGCATTGCCATCTTCAATATTCACGTTATCAATATCTAGTGATATGTCCAATTTGGTGCCCTGCCCTGCTACTCTGTGAACATTTTTAATGTCAATGAGGTAAATGAACAGAAACAAACCTTGTAAATCATTGCATTCAAATATATACATGTATAACTTATGGAAAGTATGAAACACTGATAACCTTAAAAAAGATTGAACCAAAATGATATGCACAAAACAGCTTAGTAAAAATGAAATCGGATTTCATAATAACTTATCCTATGGATAGCAAACACATGAATGAAGAAGTTGCAAAAAAAGAAAAAAAAACAATCAGTCATGTCTCAAAATGCTAAAATTGTCACATTCGTAAACAGTCAAAGTGTTGGATTTCTAAATATTCATAATAGTGGTAGTGGTTGCAAAAAAAAAAAAAAAAAACTTGTCAAGTATACACGTTTGTGAGACAGAAATTAGGAACTCTCCATGTAGGCCTAAAAGGTGAGCCAACATGACTTCAAAGTCAGTGCACATGGTCAAAGAAAGAAATTTGTTAGAATGTAAAATACAGTTTGGGGTTATAATTCATATTATTTTTTTTTTTTCTGTGTGAAGTTTAGTCATTTAACTAATTCTATGAATGTGATGTTGGTAAGACTCAGATCCCTTGTAAACTTACCAATGGGAAATAAGCCCAACCACCTTTTAAAGAGCAAACTTCTCTTGTGTTTGAGTCAATAAGTGTCTTTATGAATTTGCAACATACAAAAAAAAAAAAAAAGACTGTGTAGCTGTGGTTCACAGTTTTATATTCTGTGAAAAGATATGTAAAAGAAACAAAAATATTTCTACTGAGGCTGTGGGACTGACTGACTAATATTAAAGACCATTATCTTTATTGTACAAATCATTTCCAGAGACAGCCTGAAATAAGACAGCTGTTTTGTAATCATGATGTCAAATGCTTATAAATTATTATTTAAGTTGAGTCATGTTAAAATCAGCTCCTCAGGATCCAAAAAAATTTGTTGGACTTCGAACAAGATTGATATTAACCAGGATAAAGATATAAAGGGAAAAAAAAAAAAGGACTGTCAGAAAGTATTGATTTCAGCCTAGAATTATTTACTAAAGTGAGTTCACTTTAACTGTACCACACTGTATCCTTAAAAAAAAAATATGTCATGAGAAATAAGATTCCAAAATCACTGTTTTGACAGCTAATACACAATTTCTTCATGTGGGCTGAAAATTCACAAACTAAAAAGATTGTCCTGTACTGTGCAAGCTAACTACAACACAGTGGTCTCCACCTAAGACCCCGCCACAAAGAACCTGGTCCGCCTAAGATCCCAACTCTGCTGTGGAACAGAATTTTTTCACCATAATTTATCCCTCTAAGAACCTGCTCTCAAAAAAAGCTGCCAAAGAGCCCAGTGCTGAGCCAGACAACCAAATATTCATAATGTAATATCACACCATATTGTCCACTTGGGAGAAACACACAGTACCAGTACTAAGCATGCAATAAAATGGCAGGGGTGGAAGTAAGGAAGAGGGATATGAGGTGAGGAATGTGTTACTGTTACTAGTCGCTGACCATGTCCTTGCACATGGAACTGGTTTTGTGCTTAAGTTTTTCCTATTTGGCTGGTCTGACTAATTTTAAACATTGCACTCACTCATGTGGTTGTCTGTGGGTTAACTTGCCATATCATGGTAACAGTGATATCATTATGTAGAAATACATTCAACTTTTGAAAGAAGCTGGGCAATACTGATGAAATTATAAATCAAGAACGGTGAAGAGCTATTAGATCTACATTGTAATTACAATACATACACACATAACAAACAAACTTGTTCTAATTGCATAAAAACATACTGTATCTTTCATTAATAGTAACAATCAATTGAACCTAGTAGACAAGACAATAGTCATGCAGGTTGTGTAATGTAAGAGCCCATTTTTTTGTCTCCTGGTCACCAGGAGATCACTTATAGAATAATAATATATATACATGTACATGTGCAAAACAAGAATTCTGTTTTTGGCATCAACATCTGATAGAACAAAGTATAAACATCTTTCAATGAGATGATGACAAACTGGCCTTTGATTAAAAATTAGGGCCTTAGACCATGCAGTAAAGAAAGTCATGACAGGCATGACTCAGGTCATGTAATTTAATTGATCAAAATCACTCATGATATTTGTCATGCAGCCGGTATGTCAAGGTGATTTTAGACCAAACTGTGTTATTACAATCACACAAAAATCTTCATTCTTACACATGTACTGGTAAAAAAACGTTTTGAGTTGGCTTGAGTGTGGTGATGGGTATCCCAAATTGAAAAAGAGACAGGGGGTGACCCATTGACACCAGCTAAAATCAGGACAAATGTTGGGAAAAAAATCAAATATAGCACAAAAATGTCCATATTCATCTTACAAAATCCTATATACTTGTCTTATAGTATGTCCCTTAGAGAAATATTTCCTCATTCATGGTGAATATTCTATCAATGTCTGCAATACAAAAACATCAATATCACCTTCACTATGTCCAACTCTCAATTTCTCTGCTAGAATCCAGCCACTTAATAACTTATGGCTCATTCTGATTGGCATGTGTGATGTTTGCTCTCTCAGGGACAGCTATATTTATGACAGATTTGTGATGGTGGTGGCTTTGTGACAGAACCACAAAACTCAGAACCAAAAATTCTGGGTTTGATTATGATCAACAGGCAGATGTCAGGTATACTTCCCAAGAAGCTGAAAACATTTGTGAGTGTCCCAAGTGGATCTGTCGTAGAGCCCTTGGAGCACTATAAAAATGCTCTCGCTTACAATTACTACTATAAATGTCCATTAGTGCTAGCTTACATTTCCAAGCTTTAGGTCTAGTCTCTTAAAATGACTCAATTTAGTTTGAGGTCTGATTATAGTCACTCTTGATCTTCATCAGTCACTGTCTCTGGACTTTCTTGCTGCTCAGAAAAGAAAAAGAATGCTAGGGTGAACTATGCATTTTCTGCATTGTTTTGACATGGACAGGATGCAGAAGTTCACTGTATTTTTGGTAAAAAGCAAGTATATCACACAGAAGTTCAGTAATGTAATCTGGGATTATAGCCATATCTTAAAATGGTTAAGAGTTGTAGTAAACAATAGCTATGAACCACAGACAATGAATTAAGGCCTATAATTTGCTGTGCAAAACCCAGGAATTCATGGCATCACTATCTGAATAGTTTACAGCACAAATAGATAAACTATGAGAAAGAGAATTAAAGACTGAATGGAGTTGTACAAATGAATTGGCAAGATAGAAAAAAACAATGATCTGGATATGTTCACCACACTCTTCCCTTCCCTTGATTTTAAGTAAATCATTTAAATTAAAGACTATGAACAATGAAAGAAAAACTGCACGTATTAAAAACAGAGGACAAAACACAGCAGTTCCAAACCTCTACAAAGCAGAGCACTTAGTTACTGACCCAGCATGGCAATAAACTGCGCGGCTGACAGGTGACCAGGCCCTTGGGGCATCAGGAATTCCTGTTGCGTGCACAACTTGGAATTGCTTTGATTTTGATGCACTTTGATGTCAAACTAATAGCCATTCTCTCACACTCACAGGAACAGGTGTGAGTTTGCTATCAACTTAAAGCTCAACATCCCGCCTTTAATGCCTCGTTCTTTGTTTCCCTCTGTCTCTGCGTGTTTTCTCACAGAGGCTAGTTGAAATGTATGTGTATTTCAAACTTTTTTTTCATGAAAAAAAATAATTTAAAAATTCATAAAAACTTAATTTAGCCGTAAAAAAATTTTCTTTCACATCTCATATTGTTCATGACTCAAGTAAGTCTTAGTCTGTGAAAGTGCTTTTCTCATTACATCACATTTGTATCAGTTACGGGCAGATATCCTGAGCACATGTGCAATTGTGCATTTTTTTAAAGGTTGTAAATCTGGCTTCTAATTTTATGAAGTTACTGAGTGATAATAAAATGTTATCTTATCTCTGATTAAGAATACATCAGTTGACGACAGTATATGGCACTCAAATTTGAAGCACTCCATCAGAGAGCCTCTGATAGACGTGGAAATCGCTCAATTAGTTCTAGCCTGTCCATACACTCTTCTTGGCATCCCTGCCAGACATCATAATGTTCTAGAGGAAACCAAACATCAGTTAGACACAAATTTAGCACATGCTCTAGCAAAAACCTATTCATATACCTATTCATAGATCCATTAATCTATTATGTATCCATCTATCCAGATAGAAAACAGACAAAATGACTGACAGACAGGCAAGCAGTCTGACACAAAGACAGACTGATAGGCAGTCAGACAGACAGATAGAAACATCATAATAAAAGTTCAGCTAGTTTATAGCTAGTTATTTTATAGTACAGAAATCTCACCTTGGCAATCTTTAGCCATTTCTCTAGAGAGTCAGCCCGTGCCAGATCTCGTAATCTGAAATGAAAGATAAGAGATGAGAAGAAAGTGATCACCTGTCTGGGATAGCAGTGCACAGGATCAGTTTTTCTTCCTATTCAGCTACTGCGCTGGTAACTTTTCAAACTGCGGTCGAGTTTGTGAACACATTCAAACTAACAGGTCAGGTGATCACTTATAAAACATAATACTGTTGTTGCTGGCAGGTACATTTTTCTTTTATTTGTAAGTTTTAAAGATGCCCATATATATATATATCACCAGGATTTGTCTCTGGCACATATTTCACTTTCAAAGGCAAAATGTCTACGTCGATCCCCAGGTAGACTCCCTTCATTTTTGACGCTTATACTTTGCAACTCTCAATTTTTTTCATCAAAAAGACAAATGCAGAATGAGTTTAAGTTAGATCTAGATGTGTCATTGACAAAACATCACATTTATGTTAAATCTATATTTTGAATTTGTCCGACGGCTTTGTTGTAACCAGTTCAGCTAGTAGCAGTTTTCCCTAGATCGATATCAGCAGAAATTTGAGAAAAACCTATCACTGTTTCAGCCCCATAATTTATCTTTCTCTCAATAATATAATCAAACGAGTCAGCTTTGTTGTGTACTCAGACATTGTGTTTTGTTTCCAAATGTTAACTCCATCATTGATGAAGCTCGAACCCCTTGGCGAAACTCAATCAGATCTACGAGTGAGCGATGTCCGTTCCTCGACATGGTGATTGTGTGCTCATCACAACCTGATGATGAACCCAGAAAATTTGCCGGTCCCCAAGTAAACGCATGAAAGTTAATTGTTTGGAATAAGTACAGAATCGGAGGATTGTAGTCACCCATGGATTTAAAGGCTCAAATCGATCAGATCTTGAAGGGAACATTCCTAACTGACAAAAATAATATAATTTAAAAAAAGTTAACTTTCGTTTTGTTGAACTTGAAATGTTGCCGTTTTCACATATTTTGCACATTTACTTATAAGCATTCTCTCCTATTATTCAAGTTTGTGAAAAAAATATTAAAAAAACACAACTGTGCACGACTATTATGTAAAACAACCTAGAAATATCTAATCTGTACTTATATCGAGTGGTCTGAGGAGACCAAATGAGGGTACATCTAGCCTCCTCATTCTAGGGGTCAAACGTTCTTTCACTTTGTTATCTTTGTTTCCTCCTAGAACTTGAGCTAATACTTCACACGTTGCATGTTTTCCTTCCCTGTGCTCAATGTGTTTATCCTGAAACTTTCCAGTGTGCTGGGGCAGATGATAGCCTACTCTGTAATACTGACACACTCCACGCTGGTCTCTTTTTTTTATATGGTAAATCTTGAAGTTTTAACGACTCAACTGTCTGTCTCTAGAGAGAAATGAACCCTGCTGTTTCTCATTCTCCATCGTTTTCTATACAGAAGAACTGATACGGTAGGAATTCTACCATCACTTGACATACTGAATATATGTTTTTGAGTGAAGGTGATTTGCCTCGGTGTGACAGATTCTCAAAATGGAAAACAGGTCGTTGTAATTTCTGCACTGGCACTAACTGTGAGCACCGCTGATCTAAATGATTACTTCATTAAAGTCAAGAGTCCTGGGTATGAGACTCAGAAAAAGAAAATGCACCTGATTAAGCATGAAGACTAAAGAAAAGTTCATGGGTCGATTTTAACTCTAGAACTGCGACCCAGCCTATGGGCTACAACGCCTTGCCGGGCTTGTCAATCTGGATCTCGGTGCTAGTGCTTAGGTTCAGGGTGTTTGTTCTGACTATAGAGACTCCGCCTTGACTTTGGAGTGACACGATGCAGGCCCAGATTGACCAACTTGCTGACCACTGCCTTTCTCTAATCCCTCCCCTAACTCCACCCTTTTTTTTTTCACATGTAGTATTTGCAATGAGCCAATGGTAGGAGAAGGGATTGTATTTTCGAAGACATGTCAATTTCATACGGATACCAATTTTATCACCCCTCGTCTCACAGACCATTCGCATTACAGATTTGCTCATAACCTGATGTAACTGCCTGGACGAAACCACTTCACATAGGGGTGTATTTAAATTTACATTATAGATGCTCAGTGTAAACTGCAAGCTATCATCCCTGTGGTCACATGGACTTAGATTTTTCTTGTTAGATCAGATGAGCTGACGCTGACAGGGCAGCAGTGACCACAAAGAAATCTATACAAGTGATCTAATGATTGTACAGAGTGAGAGCACAAGCGAGCTATCCAATATATAAACTAATAGATACATAGGCTACTTAAGCTTTCATCCATGGCAATTATAGCTCACTTGTACTCTCAACTGCTTGATTGCTGATCAATGCGAAACTTGTTGAGTGTGTCAAGTGGTCAGGGGAGTCAGCGTTATTACTCAATATGGTATAAACAGACAAACTGCACGTATTTAATACTCTCTTGCATTATCATATAGTTTCTTTTGTTTGTGGTTTTGAACCACTTGAGAGGACTTGAGTGGGCCATGTGGCTTTTGATTTCTGTTCTTCTCTTCCATTCAAGAGGATTTTATCTTTGGGAATGGAATTTCTCACTGTTCTATTAGGTAAAGGGAACTTTACATTGTGAAGAGTACATGTATCTATTGAGCTATGCATACTTATTATGGCAATAAGTTGACAAAACTGGGGCTGATAAACCCCAAGTTTAAGTGACATGGTGAGAAATATCACAGAAGGACGGGGAGCCCCCACAAATAAACACAGGCTCTGCATGCAGGGATTCGCTTCACCTGTCGTATAAATATGTGATTCGCAGTTCTTGGATTAAAAATTAAGATTACTGTCCACCAGTAACTAATCAAATACGTCAAACAAAAAAGTTAAACAACAAACAAACAAACAAAAAACTATGTCAACAACTTGGTATTGAATTAATAAAATAAACTGATATCGCTGGCCAAACTTTGAGCTCTTCGTCGGGACAAATCATTATCATCATCATCATCATCGTTTTATAGAAGTGACCTTATGACAAAAACACACAAAGACTGGCGACCACGTAATCATCACTATTATCTATTGTAGCAGAGTGTTTGATGAGCAAAAAACTGGAAAGGTTCAGTTTTATTCGTTTTATTTTGCTTGATTTCTTTACTGTAGTTGATCACTGGCACGCCAGAAGTTTGTGAAAAAAAAAAAAAAAAAAACTTTACCCTAAAAAATCGATACACGACTTTTTTTTCAGTGAGGCTACCATCTATTCTTGAAAATTTCTGTACCAATTTCCATGAAACCTGACATCAGTGCTGCACAGAACATCACAAGAAAAAAAAAAAAAATGAATCCAAGGGAATTTTGACTGAGAAACAGTAATTTGGGAATCAACTGTATGGAAAATCCCAAATGTTTACAATATTCTGATTTGAAAATTTGGTTTGAAAAACAAACAAATACAAAAAGTATAAACAATTTCCATCACTCAGTTGAAAACTGTGGGAGCCCGTATATCGTAAAGTTCTAAAATATCAGGAGGGAAGTTCCGATGACAACAGCGGTCAGTTTTATTCTGACCATGAATGATATGAAATGTTTGGTCTTAGTTTGCTTCTAACGTGAGCAATCAATGTTGATAGTTAACATTATCTGCTCCCCGTAGTTTTCCAATGACACCCACCCCTCCCTTCCCCCTCTATCTCTTAAAGTTGCAGTTCCAAGGGTTGTTTCCCCTCAATTCACAAGGTGAGTTCCTCACTAAAGGAACCCTTAATGTCAAACGTATCTACTTCCCACAGGAAACCACAGTCAGTCAACTAAATTAGTGGTAGTGGGACAGAAGGGGACATTTTTTCTTTCTACACAACAAGAACAGAATGATCTTTCTAATTTATTGCAGCAACTAATGGGACAAACAATTCTTGTGGTCTAACAGATTGCAGAGAACAAAGTAACTGTATGTTGAGAACAAACCTCAAAAAAACGAGCTTCTCAGAAATTCCTCTGTAGGTGTCCATGTCCAATCCATATGGCTTTGCCAGTTTCCACAATTCCTCATTATGCTGGGGAAAGGTAAAGCAATAAAATTGTCTTGAAAATGTGCATAAAATGTATGGTGGAAAAAGCCAGAGTGACGAAGAGCTTCAGTTAGCAAAAACAATTCCATAAATTACAGTGTAGACAGAAAATGTCACAACAATTTTATCAGAACTGGAAAGAGAGCATGGAGGAAGGAAATGTATGTAGTATGCCAAAATGTACAAATCACCTGTTAATCCAAGACCTCTCTCAAGGCAGTGTGACAGGCCATGGCAGAAAAAAAAAAAAAAAAACACACACCCACACCCACACACACATGCATGCATGACAGACGAATGCAGGCAGGCAGACTGACAGACAGACATAGCTATCTACACACACTCACACACACATACTTGACACACACAGGGAGCTTCATAGCCCCAAGGTTTTTGTCTGTCTGTCTGCATTTGTCTGTCTGTCTGTCTGTCTGTGTATGTATGTATGTATGTTGTGTGTGTGTGTGTGTGTGTGTGTGTGTGTGTGTGTGTGTGTGTGTGTGTG
>JBCAUA010020889.1:0-12715 GCA_038406235.1 Peronia verruculata | reverse complement strand
ACATACATACATACATACATACATACATACATACATACATACATACATACATACATACATACATACATACATTCATATATACGTATGTGCGGACATACATAACAAATTGAGTTGTTTTTGTTATGTGAGGATGCCCAAAGTCAAAGATAAAGCAATAAGAGATGACATGGAGCCGGACTATGAGACCACATGAAACAACAGTCAAACTCTTTGAGTAAAACCATATCATCTGTTCATAGTGTTATCAAATGCAGTTTGGGTCATGGTGAAAGGTACTACTTAAAATAAAGGCAAAGGCATGTCCAATGTTAAACCAAGAGAGAGTTTTGAATTTCAGTTAAACCATTTGAACACGTCTGAACTCTTGAGGCCTAGGCTTATAATAGCAGTACGTCTCTAGTGTTTACACCGATCATGCCCCAGCATCTAAGGTGAGGTAGAGACGCAGATGAAAGCCGGCGCTGTAAGTTCTCTGACCGCGTTATCGGGACAGGCCTATTGTTTATGATATCGATTGTCCGAGGACCCAGACCTTGTGCCGAGGTGGACACAGGTTAATAGTTTTGCTGATTTCCTGAAACCTTTGGGGTGTGACCAGCATGGCCTGGAAGTGATCCCGTTCTGGAGCAGGTCAATATCAGGAGTGGAAAATGCAAACGGTACTTATAAGTGATCAGATTCCCAGTACACTCCCTTGGTGAGACTCGACTTTGGGGGTACTTTTAGTTGTGTTTAATTTTCTTCTCCTGAGAAAACGAAAGAATAGACAAAACAAATGGCAGGAAGCATCACTTAAAAAAAAAAAGAAAAGAAAAGAAAAGAAAGAAAAAGGAAGGAAAACTCTAGTTAGTGATATATCCCGTCTTGATCTGTTTTCTCAAAGTTCTTGCAAAATATTTGTTAGAAATAAAAAAAAAAACACGAACAATACCCTAATACTAAGAGCAACAATCAAACCGTCTTATCATGTACCCGATATTGATTTTTTTTTTTTTTTCGTAAATAATGAAGGCGATGAATAGGGGATCATTTCAATTTTTTAATACTCCATTATTAGAACAACATCCAGGCCCACTCAAATACATAAAGGCGGACACACATAGAGACAAGTGCAACAATAAATATAGATACATTTAACACAGTCTAGGCCACAGATAATCTTAGAGAGTTTGACTTTGTGCTTTTTTTTTTTTTTTTTATTCTAAACCTCACTAATGAACTATTCGAGATTTCATCTGGTGAAGTATTTCAGTGTATGCTCTAATATAACCTTAATCACAACAGTTCATGCATAAGAAGATCAGATACATAAGAACATGTAAACAAAGTATTACGTGTAAATTTGTTACTAAAAATGGATGTATGTTATTAAAAGATTAAGATAAGGTTATAGAACTCAGTTGAAGATGTAGCATGGTAAAAGAGATACTCCTTCGGAAGATTCGACGAGTTTGTCATGCGTGGGTTTATGTCACATCTTCACAATTCAAAAGATATTCAACTGTCAAGGATATGCATCGTATCTGAGCCGATTACTTACCATAAAATTTCACTGTCATTTTACAGTGCACGTTCTATCCATCAATCCCATTGATCACTCACACAGACACACACACGCACACACACACACAAATCCATTTTTTCTTTTTGACAGGACAAAAAATGCCCCCCCCCTCCACCCCCCCCCCCCCACACACACACACACACGGGGAACCTTTCAAATTTATACTGGGAAAACACCAAACAGGTGTATTCACAGACATAATAATATAACTAGACCCCTCGTGCATATGCATTATCTATCGGCCGCCACGGCCCTATTACATCACGGCTCGGGTGGTTGAACGGTGGGCACCGACTAGGCTAAAAAAAAAAAAACACACACACACACACACATGCACGCACACAAACACTTTATGAGCAGAAGATTTAGGCCTAAGGCTCTTGATACGGGGACACAAGTAAGAAACTTAAAGCCTATAACTTCTGAACAATAATAGTTGTGTAAAAGATTAAAAAAAAAAATAATTTAAAAGAAAAAAAAATTATAATGAATTATAAAAGCTGATAAGAAAAGGAAATTAAAGGAAGGCCTACCTGTGCATTACGTATGTTGCTAATGAGATAGCATGTTCGATTACTATGAAAAAAAAGGAAAGAAAAGAAAACAAAATGAAAGAAAAGAAGAAAAAAAAAGATTGAAAACATAAAAGCAAATGAGAAGAGCGTCAAAGTAATTTACTAGTTGTAAAGATGTGTGTAGAAAACAAATGCGATGCTCCTGTATAAACTTAACAAAGGAAGAAAACGAGAAGGACCTAGACAAAGTTCAACATTAAGAAACAAGATCTCATGTACTTTTGGTGATAGATGTGGTAGATGTAAATGCTTGCGTACACACTCAATTTAACATTGGATACTACAAAAACGCAAGGAGATAGCGTAGGACTTTAGGTCGTTATAATAGCGCATATTGTTTGAAAATTTAGTTTAGTTATTTTCATTTCATTTTCAGTCTGTGATCGAGTCTCTAGTTTGAGATTCTGTTTTAACATGTCAGTCTGAAGAATGCACATCTGCTTTAGAAACAGCCTTTTTTTCTGTCTTTCGACACCTTTTGGTTAATTTTTTTTTTTGCTTTTGAAACGAAAAACAAACAAACAAAAACCATCAAAAAATAAACTCTCTTTTGTGGCTCTTAATTAACTCAGTATGTTCGAGAGATAGGCATGATACGATCAAGAAGGGTGACAAAACGAATACTGATTGATTTCGTACTGGACTGACAGCAACTAAGAGGTGTGTGTGTGTGTGTGTGTGTGTGTGTGTGTGTGTGTGTGTGTGTGTGTGTGTGTGTGTGTGTGTGTGTGTGTGTGACACATTTACAACTCACAAAAGTTGACTTTCTTCGGTTTTTTCTTTACCTTTTTTTTTGTTGTTGTTGTTTTGTTTTAAATCGTCGATGGTTTCTTTTTTTTTTTTACTTACCCTCTGTCTTTCGGCTGACTCACTGACTGCCATCAGATATAGTCTGAGGTAAATTTCAGAGAGACTTCTTTTGGTCTCCTTTTTGGTGTCAATCTTTTTAAGTGCCACCATTTATTTATTTATTCATTTTCCCGTAATTTAATCAGAACACTACATCCCGGTTTGAATAGACTCTAAATGCTTTAAGTCTGTCAGACACAAGGAAGAGTTTTAGTCCCAACATTTTCCTCACCTCGTGTTTTTGTTTTTGTTTTTTCTTTTCTTTTCTATACGCACTTACTTCCATAGCGCAGTCAGGTCTCACGCTGGGAACGCTCACCCTCTTTACAAATTGGACTGAAAGTTCCGGGCCAGCGTTAGGTTTTTTCACTCTACATGTATTAGTACATATGTCCGAGGGTAAATCCGACCGCAGAACCAAATAATTAAATAAATACATGAGGCAATAGGAATAAAATCGGCGAGCGGCGAGGCTTAGGTGGCTGAGGACACTCTTGGCACCTCTTAGTGGCTGAGACGAACATGGACAAAATTAATAACAGAAACTGCTTGGATGATGCGCAGTCTTTTGTCTCTGATTTGTAAGTAACTTTTTTTTTCTCCTCCCCGCCCCCCCCCCCTCCCCCCTTTTTATTTCCATCCGATAAATTTGATGACATAGGCCTGTTTTCTAAGTGACATTACCGTTTAGAGGATCCATCAAGTAGGCTTATTCAGTGGTTATTACCTATGAAGTTAAAAAAAAAAACAAAAAAAAAAACTGCCACTTCATTTACAACTTATAAATGCTATATCAAATGTAGATGCTGGTCGTTGCAACAAAGAGACCATGGAATAATACACACTCTGGCCAACACTCAGGCTGCCTGATATATGATATCAGAAAAACAGGGGTATCAAAAGCTGTGCGTGAATATGGACCGAATATTCCGAAGTTGTCGAACTGAACGGAGCTTTTCGAACATCGGAGTAAATGCCTCTTTTTGTGGCAATTTTAGGATGTGGTCCAGTTCTATACAGAAGGCATAAAGATGGCACATTCTCATGGCATGAATGCATTGGCTCTTGACTGCCCTAGGTTTCTGACAGTTAGTTTCTTTGCATTCAGCTTGCTTAGGATAAACACTCATTATTAATCTTTGAGCTGAAACACTAAGAAATCATTGTAGATTCTCGGTGTTAGCTACAATAACTTTTGCGCAAAGAAACATCTCAGGACATGATAAATATGGACATTATACCTGAGAAAAATGAAGATGCAAAGTGACAGCAAATCATTTCTCCAAATCCTCATTACGGATAGGTCCGTGCAATAATGAAGCTACAACGACAGGAAACATAGCAAATGTGAACTTATTATTCTCGGGGCCAGTCGAAATGAGACGTAAGTCTCTGGGTTAGAATCAAAGAAATCGGGCTTTAAATGTGATGAGGAGTGTCAGACATCAAAACTTTTTATTATTTTTTTTTTATTTTAGTAATCGAAAGTACATTCATTTCTGAACAAGACAGTACCGGTCTCTCCCTCGAGTAATAAATATTTCTTCATTAAAATCAGGTTTTTGTGAGATACATATGTAAGTTTATGCATTCGACCTTTCATATAAAGTCGATATTCTCGGAATTTTCGGGAGGGGGAGGGGGGGGCCAGGGACTTGTCTCTTTAAACTACACTATCTCTGGCTAGAATAAAGTTAGCTCAAAACTTTTTTCCACTAGCTGAAATGGTGTGAAATATGCTTTTATATTTCAAAACCCCCATAAATATGGTGAAAAATCGACATAATCTCATTTTGACTGTCTGCGAGACAGTTCGACTTACTCTCTTTGAGTGAGTGAAACATATGGGATTGTACTGACTGTGAAACATTATGCATTTCAAAGTCTCGTTGATTTTGAAATTATTTTTAAGTGCAAGTTTAGTATCATGTAGTGGTGTGAAATGACGGAGAATTTGCAGGAATTTGTGTAGAAGAATGAACTTGAACGGGAGCAGATCAGTAGCCACAATTATAAAATAAAAATAATAAAGTTTACTGGATGTAATGAATAAATTGGGACTTGTGGGTTATAGGGGACTGTTAAGCAAGCTTTTGTTAATCTGTGAGGACAGAAACCATGGAAATTACTTGGGGACACCAGCATGGGAATATTTATATTATGCTCAGTTCGCTCCAGTGATTTTCAAGAGTCAAATTTTTACTGCAGAAGCTTAATTTTTTAAACTCCACTGCTGGTGGATCACGTGATAAATGTTTTTGCGACCGTTTTTTGTTTGTTCTTAAATGCTGAAATAGAAGAGAGAGGAGAAGGGAGAATAACAAATATATCGAGTATTCTAAGGTTGCTTTTAAAACAGTATCGAGTATTGAATGTTTCCGAACAAAGCATCAGTTCTTTTGTTCTGTTTCCAGCGCCACTTTATCTGGGTCGGCATTCTTTCTAGTAATCTTATGTTAAGCCAGTGAGCTGCCTATACGTGAATATCGAAGAAATTATATTGTCTCAAAAACACTGAGCAAACCATCGATTTTGAGACCGAGTAGAACGTTTGGTAAGCAATATTAAAGTTTACTCTGTACTTAACAACACATGAAAATTGTAACTAGAATATCTGGACGTTTTGCAGTTCTCAAGATCATCGATTTATAATGGAAGAAATATTTCATATGGCTTTGAATATTCTTAACAGGCTATGACACCAGAATAATAAAAACGCTGACACGCTAAAAAGTTAGAAGAAAAAGAAAGGAAAGCCTAAAACCGCTTCATGTTTTTAAGAATACCGAAAAGCTTTTTATAGCGTATACAAAAATGCGTTTTTAGAATTCTTCTATTATTGTTATAATTACAATGGTCATTATGTTGGTGAGGAATATAATATACAGGGGAATATACAGAATATACAAATACACAAAGAGAATATACAGGGCAAAATGAAATATGCTCCTTGGTAGAGTCTCCATTTTCGGCAGATTCACAGTTCAAAGGCGGAAATGTCACATATTGATTAATGACTTACAGACCTCTCGGCAAATGGCGGACCATCTGTACATAATTTGAGATGATTCTTGTAGGTTTTTCTCATGAAAATTTTCTAGGGTATAGAAATGTCTACGGACCCTATTTGAGTCAGGCTGATATTAACATATGGACATGAAATTGCTCTTTTTCTTCCAAATGAAACTACTAAATGACTATCCACATGTAAGAATCAGAAAAGCCGGTTTCTATACCAGGTGCGCAATGCCGACTTGTAGCAAAACGGTTAAAGACAATGAGATTGATGTTAAGAGTAACTCGTAGCTGTGGGACAGCGTGTTTAAGTACAACATTGCTTTAATGATCACAATTAAGCAGTCAGGCGGATGGATTTTCTTCACCCTAAGATAGGAAGATTTATATACCCCAGTAGAGACAGACGAGTTGGTGATAGAAGCATCTGAAATACATTTTGTTAGGTTCGAGTATATTTTTTCCCCGTTCTAGACATCTGGATAGAGTTAAACCTTAATTAACAACTATTTCAGGAGTCTATGCCCCCCCCCCCCTCTTTTTTTAAATTTATTTTTACGTTGATTGACTTCTGAATATTATAGCTCTCTATATATCCTGATCAATAAAGATCATCAGACCCAGCAAAGAGGAAATGTATATTGTGACGGACCCTGCCACACAGTGATTCTCCATCGCTTCCTTGGCCAATTTCCTCTAAAGGATTATCAAATGTTTGATTCTCCTGCGGGACTGTAAACGCTGTACAACTATATACATGTCAGTGACCAGGCCAGAGTCCTTTCATGGCAAACGAGATATATTATTTTGTATTTGACTCTCATGTTGGCTGCGCTGCCCCCCATAATACATGCACATTTAGGACCAAGTTCAGTAAATTATCCAGCTATTGACGCTGAAATCTGCGTCTGTAGCTTACCACATATCTTTAAAAATGTATTTTTTATTGAAAGAAAATCCTTCTGGCATGATCCTATGCAATAGATGGTATATTTGAAATTCGAAGGTACTGCTTCGTCACAAACAAAACGACAAACAAACAACAACAACAACAACATCAGCCAGAATTTGTGTCATTTCGAGTATCTTTGATCAGTATGATATTGCCTCGGAATGTCTGTGCCTTGGCATCGATTCAAAAACCAGAAAAAGACAACAGAAAAAAAAGGTCACAATAATTGAGCGCTACCATTTGTTTACCCTTGTTGCTGGGAGGCCGCCGCCATGTTCATTGACGTTTTAGTCCGAGCATTTGTCAAACAATGGCAGGCGCCCTAGAGAAAGAGGGGCGAATAGGCTTTTGTTTGTTCATTATGTGCTCTAGATCAAGACCGAGCGATATCTGGAAGTGAGAGAGCGGTCGATAGTTTAAAGGCCAGCCTTCAATCTTGTGGTAACTAAAAATATTTTATAAAACAGAGAGCAAGAAAGTCGGTTAGAACTATGGGGTAAAGCTGAAATTGAATAGAACGTTTGTGTTTGCTGCTTGTAGGGGGAGCCTGTGTGTGGTGTGGCAAAGTGTGTGTGTATGAGTGTGGTACTAGTTCTTAGCCTTTGTCCGCCTAGTCTTTGAAAGCAAATTAAAATCAATGATTTTTGGCAGCGTGGTTGCATTTGCTCTGAATAAAAATTGAATTTAGATGATCTGAAAGTGTTTCTAGATTGCAATGGATAGTTTCAATTTTTTAAAGTCTGGCACTTGTAATCCTGCCAGTCAAAGGGTTAAGCGCTCACCTTTGTACTAGTCATGTTGCCAAGTAAGACTTTACTCCTTGGCTCTCTCAATGGCTTAGACACATACTTCTGTACAATTCAAATTAAAATGCGTTTTGTCCTTTCCCACTTAACTGATTAGGCACATACCTTTGCACAAATCCTTGTTAAGACGTGTCCATTTTCTCACTGCTTTTTTCTCTCTTCATCTGCTTGGTTTTGTTTGTTGACTGTTTTTTGTTTGTTTGTTTGTTTGTTTGTTGTTGTTGTTTTTTTTTGGGGGGGGGGAGTATTGTTGTTGTAGTTGTTGTTTTGTTGGGGGGCTGGGGGCATTATTGTTTTGTTTTGTTTTGTGTCTGCCCACAAAATACTTGCAAGGTTTTTGTGTGCATTTAATCGAGAACAGACACCCTTACTATCGATCAGTTAGGGAATGATGTTGTTAGGGACTGCATTGTATTCAAACTTCTGTTGGTTAGAGTGTTGATGGCAACGATGACAATGGCGAGGGAAGAAGGGGGGGGGGCGGGGAGAGAGGAGAACGAGGAGGGGAGAAATAGGCAGGTTGGGAGACAGGGAAGAGACAGGGAAGCGGAAGAATCTAGGACAATGGATGTTAATGTCTCTTGAAGAAAAATATGTTTCATAAATTAAGTGGTTTGTCTGCTGAACACACACTGCACGGATTCTTTTAATAATTTGTCGTCCCTAGGCCAGACGCTGAAATGTCTTACTGTTGGTAATTTATCCATAGAAAGAAAATGTGTTTCTTGAAATAAGTTATTATTTCAAGGGAAACATACCAGAAAACGCATGTTTTGTTGTTCCAATGCTAGGCAGTACTAGATCTAGTTATACAACTGTTATGATTAAAGGATATAAAGTCGATTTCATGAAAAAGTCACAGGAATACCTAAGAAATCTCCCGATTTTGCACGTGAACGTTAGGTGATTATTGTGGTCAAGGATAAAATAAAACATGTTTCATGAAACAAGTCATTTATTGCACGATTCAACACTGAAAAGTGTCATGTTGGGACGATCTTATACTCAGAATTATTGTAATTGTGAAACTGTTCTTAGAGCCTTTTTAGGGGGTGACACACTTCAGTCCCCGTTCCCAGCAGTCCGTTTTCTGTAACACACTCTTTTGTTTGTTCTTCTGACTCCATAGACAGGATTGACTCGTTTTTGGTCAGGACTGAAAGGGGGGGGGGAAGATAATTTGGTGCCGTCTATTTGGGCCTATTGATGCACTTCTTTCTCTATATATCTGTGCATATGAATGTTATTGTATCCAGTTAGGTAGTTATGCAACTTATCGGGGGGGAGGGGGGGAAGAGGGGCTGTGCCCCCCGATTCCCCATTCCACTCCCCCCCCCACAAAAAAAAAACTGCCAACAAACGCTCCCGTGTGCAAGCCAATACAAAATTGTTTCGCCTTTACTATGTGGTGCAACTTTTTCATTTGCCTGTGCTTCCTCATTGCAATACTAGGCCCAGATAGACACTCCGAAATAATTTACTTTATAAAGATAGACGCCATGGTGGAAGACAGAACAATGCCAGAATTACATCCCGTTATTTTGCCTTCCTTTTAGTTTGTAACATTATAGAGTGATTCAGTTAGTTTTTGAGTATCGTCATTCCTCTAAGATAACGGCATAAATGTTTTAAAGAACTCTTAAGGTATTGAAAACAAGAACAAAAACAATACAATATCTAGCTTAAATCATTTGACGAACTGTGGATTATGATTTTGTTGAATTTATTCATAATTACATTGACACATTTCTGTCATTACTGTAATGATAACATCTGATAGGTGTTATGTTCAGGAATGCTATGAAGCGTCATTTGTATTTGTAAATTATCGTACAGCACTGACAATATGGCGAATCAAACAGCGTGAATTTGTTTAGTGACAATCATGACGTCTCCACTGGCTGCAGAGCTGCAGTGCTATAGATCGATATTCTCCCAGTCACTCTAAATTGTTATCGTCTTCCTGAACAATAGAATCGGTATAGGCTTGGCTGTAAATATTTCACGATTGCCGGCGGATATGGAGATTGGAACAGTTCGAGTATTTGTAAGTTCTCATTGACATACAAGGCTGTCCTCAACTTCGGGGTTGTTCGCAAAATAGACAGAAGTTTGGTGAGCTTTAATATAACAAAAGTTCCTTTAACAATGTAAATTGCATCCAGAGTGTAGCATAAGCAAATAGTCAATAGAAACTCAGCTAAACAAAACAATGTCCCTCTAAATGAAGATGACAATGTGTGCATAGCTATATGAAACGTCATCTGGTGAACATCTTGGCGCTTTTTCGTTTGTAACCCCAGGCCTGTCTGTCACCCTCACGTCGGACCTATATGTTAGCGTTAGGGTGGACTTGCTGGTCGAGGGTCTCATACATGTTAGCGCTAGGGAGGACCGTCACCCGCTCGTCGGTCCTACATGTTAGCGTTAGGGTGGACTTGCTCTGGTCGAGGGTCCCAGCAGGTTAAGCCAGCGGGGTTGTTCTATCATTTGGTATATACGGATCCTGGGGTAACAAACGAAAAAGCGCCAACATTTTATCACGTACAAAAAGATTCACCATAAAGCTGTAGAGAGAGGCTGATGCTGGTGAGATAAAGGAAGAGGTGAGGAAATCTGTAAGTAGTAGGAATTTACTGTGTAACTAAAAGTCAGGCAGGCTGACCGATGTACGAGAACGGGATAGATGGCAATGAGAATATAACGGGCACGGAGAGAGATAGAGGGAGAGAAAAGTTATAGAAAAAAAAAAGACAGAAAGGCGAAGAGGGGAGAAGATGAGGAGCAAAATTAATAAGAGAAATAATTTAATTTGAAGACAAACTAAGAGAGAGGAAAAGAGGTTAATACCAACTGCCGTGGAGTGTGAGAACGTGACTGTTGCTTCACGGACACTACAGAGGAAAAAAAAATTACAAAAATTAAGATAATTCTTGTTGAGCTAGAAATAAAAATATTAAGCCTAATCCTCTAGGATCGCAGGCGGGTCGTTGTGGGCAAAATTAGATGTGCAAGTCAGCTGAGTTCTGATTAAGCAGTGCTTCCATGAATGTGACTGATAGCCTATTTATTTGATCGCATCCGCGTGTCTTATAGGTAGGCGTTGATCAAACCGTTTCAAAAAAATTTTCTACAAGTTTCGTGAAACATTGAGATCTTTTTCCACTTGGGAGAGCCAGAATATTATTAACTACTAATGCTTTCAACAGGATTAATGCGATTTTGTTTCTTTCTTACGGAAAGTTTGATAAATGTACACCCCACTGGGTGGGGAAAGCTCTCCTAGCACTAAAACACAAGTAGCTTAATCATGCAGATTTGTCTCCCCAAGAACTAATTGTCAGCATTTGATCACTCTGCTGGTTCAATCGATTTGTAGTGTTACAGACTATTCTAAATGAAAAATGATCTGCACAAAATGCGGTTTCACGTCATAAAAAAAAAATGGATTGTAAAAACAAACGTGCAGAAATGAAATAATGCACTCTGCAGTTGTCCCAAATGTTCATCGTACAGGGCGCCTGTTGACGTTGACCGTTTCGTTTATTGATGTGATAATTCACCCATCTAATCCAAGTTGGAATGTTCATTTTATATGGATGATATTGTCCTTTTAACGTATATGAAAACATTTTCACAGATCTTCTGATAATTTATATCCTATAATATACAATAATTGTTGATTAACGTTTCGGAAATACTATAATAAACGATATTAACCGTTAGTCCAAACATACGGTTTTGCCATCGATCAAAACATGATTATACCCCTCAGACAGGAGTGGAAGGCTTTTCAATAGATGCAATAATTTACAGAGCAGAGAGATGTCATAATATATTAGCTTTATTCAGCCACTAAAGCCTGGAGACCTTGCTATACCTACAGTTTGAGAATCAATCGTCCACTGAATTCTGTATACGCCATCATGATTTGCAGATTGTATGAGACGATGTAAATTCCTGGGTCGTCTTGAAAGAGATATATGCAATCATCGTTGGTTTGGTTATTTGTAAATGTGAAATCTATGTATGCATTCAGCCGAATTTATTATTCATTTATACTTTTTAACTATTTATGTTGCTTCAAAAAGTGAGTACATTTGAGGGGGGGGGGGGCATCCTGCCTCCACTGCGAAAACCTTTCCTTGTGCGTAACAGTCTATTTAGAAATAGATCTGATTTTGATATGGAATGACGAATGGCTGGTGAGATAAGATATGATAACACAAGATAAGATAAGATGAAAGAAAATGAGATGAGATAAAGTAAACTAAGGTAAGGCAAAGTAAAATGAGGTTAAATAAAGTAAGTAAAGTAAAGTAAGCTAAGGCTAAAATAAGATCAGCCAAGATAAAGACAAGATAAGATAAAATATAATAAAATTATGTGTCCTTGTATGGAGATGCATTTACAGTCGATGAGTCCCGGCATATGTGCAATGTACACTCACACTCACCTTCATGCAAACAAAAAATACCATCGAATGGTACCAAAACAAGGCTGGCTCAAGGAATATTGCTACAACGTGATAAGTCTGTCGCTGATGACACAAATGAATTTCTGTATTATTAAGCTGTTTCTCTTCTCTTTCTTGGTATATTACAGGTTATGGCCACATTGCCCCAAAGACAGTATGGGGAAGACTAGTGTGCATCGCCTATGCCGTGTTGGGCATCCCTCTAATGTTGTTGTGCTTGGCCAACATTGGCGACGTTCTGGCCGACATCTTTCGCTTCATCTACGCCAAGATCTGCTGCTGCGGCTGCTGCAGGCGCAAGAAGAAAGACAAGGACAAGGTAACGGAACTGGACAAATGTTACTCACTTGTGTATGTGTGAAATAGAAGAACTTTGCCATTGGTAGCGTTCAAGTGATAGTTTGTTGTTGTTGTTGTTGTTGTTGTTGTTGTTGTTGTTGTTGTTGTTGTTGCTGTTGTTGTTGTTGTTGTTGTTGT
>JBCAUA010020888.1:0-26958 GCA_038406235.1 Peronia verruculata | reverse complement strand
AATTCCAAATTTCTACCCACAAAATTTCTCAGCAAAAATTGGCAACTTCTACAAGCCGAGATAATCCTATCTCTTAGAATTGAAAGGCTTAAGAAAAACAACAACTCTTCAAATTTGAGCATGTGCCTATAACAATGTTACAGCGAATTATGTTTTCTATTGATGAAAGGAGTCTCCGGAATATTGACCTCAACTATTCTTTACTTCCTACAGGTCTGTATGTGATATCTTCCAGCTTTAGACTGATAATTTTTCTTGTTTCCCTTTTCCCTTGGGTCTATTACTTAGCACCACACTTGACCCTGGAAGATTCTTCTTTTGTAATGACGACATGAGCCACACGAGAAAACCCAAGCAGGGAAAGGGGGGGGGGGCTGGGGGGGGGGGATCTCATGGATTTGCAGGATACGAGATAGTTGGGGAATACAGAGATGCAGAGGTAATTATCATTCAATAGAGAGGTTATGTGTGTGAAACAGGCGAGGACGTAAAACATCTTTTTTTTTTTTTTGCATAAAGTGTTTAGTTTTCTCTTCGTTGCCATCATCATCCTTACCATTATTATTCTGACTATTTTACTGAGGTGTCTTAAATGGCAACCAATTACTAAAATTTTAATTTAAAAAAAGGGGGGGGCTATATATATGAATAAATAAATAAATTTGCAAATGATCGAACATCACTGATTCTTCGGTAGGGTGTATAATATATATTTAACAAACTAAGTTGATCTGATGACTTTATATGTTCGGTGGATGTGTGAATAGGCTAACAGGAGGTGTCTGGTCAGACCATTTTTTTTTTAACCTTTCGAGCACCATACTGTTTTCTTAAGCATAAAAACAGAACAACGGTATTGTAGTCTATTATGAAAATTATTATTGAGAATGCCAGATTTGAAAAGGCGAATATTAGAATATACGATTTAAAAACTGCACAATTCCAGAATGGAATGCCGGAAGTGAGCTTATTTCAAAATGGCGGCGCACATGAATTAGACGTCTTTGTATCACATGTAGATAGGTAAGTTTTGAGTGGTGTCTTGATTCTCGTAAAATTTCTAAGATATGTGCACTGGTAGGGGCGCACTCACACAAAGTTAGCTCCAATTATAAATGCTAAAAACGGGGAAATATGGAAGGGCTCTGTCTGAAAATAAAATGATTAATTTTAGTGTGGCAAGGTGGGAATCATTATAATTATAGACGTAGAGGTCGTAGACTTGATCCGATCTAGACTCTAGACAGATTTCTGTGGAGTCTAGATCTAGAATCTAGATATACTGAAGCAAAAAAAAAAAACTGTTTCGAAATGTCCCAGCACAGCTCTTTGAGTACCTTGTGCAGATTCATTGATGTTTAAAGAGCCACTAAAAGTAAAATGATGGAGTGCTGAGTATAGCTCACATGAATCATAATCATGACCCATGTCATGATTTTATCAGAGTATTATGGTCATATGGTGAATAAATAAGGCAACACAATTTCATATGAAATTTTGCACAGCTCATAAGGTGTTGTTTCACATCCCAACTTAGGTGCATGTTCACTGTGGAGATTCCATCATGTGGATAGCCACCAGTTTTTCCGAATTATTCAAAATGTAGAGATCTAGATCTAGATCTATCATCAAGAAAGTTGAAAAATATTTCATGTACTAGATCTAGTCTGCTTGTAGAGCAACCTAAACTCTATTCTGAGAGTTGAAAAATGTTTTACTTATTAAATCTTTATGTACCTAAAATAAAAGTTCTTGCTGAAGAAAATATACATACATCTGATTAAGGCCACAATCTGGATTATTTGTCATTTTTTAAAGTGGTAGGCCTATCAACTTTAAATATATATGACAGTGAGAAGAAAAACATTAATATCACTGGAGGTCGATGGTTGTGAACAAGGATTTATTCTCTTCTGTCTTGCAATTGAGAGGATTCACTTGGTGGTGGAGTTTGGTCATGAGAACTGTCACGCCACAGGAATAGTATGATAAATACAGTCGAGTCTGCTCAAATCGAATTTGCCGGGACTATCCTCATGGGTTTGATTTATGAGAGTTAGTCTTCTTGTTTTTCTGACAAGGGAAAACAACTCTCGAATTACCTGGAGTATGAGGAAAGTTGAGGAGGCTCCTGCTTTCTCCACACGTTCCCGATGTTTTAATATCGTTGAGTGCCATACTTTTCGGCTATGGCCTTCTTGGACATCGCACTTCTGTCTATTTCCTGCAACATTTTCATTTTTGACTCAATGGAAAGAGCAATCATCTTTCTCTTCAATGGGCTTAAGGAAGCCATCACACAGAGATAGTCTATAAAATAATGCTAGTTAATAGTGGGCGAAAGAGCATGATGTGAATACTGACTAGAGCTATAGCGCCACACAGTGATTGTAACACAGGTGCTAGGCGCAACACCTTGGGTTATCTACACACGAAGCATCGTAATATTAATAGTACCGAACATACACGTATTTGATCGTGTCTGTCTTTACAGCAGTCTGCAAGGATGCTTGATTATTGTTTGTCATCGCTGCTTCCCCCCTCAACACATAACCCACTTGAAGCCATGCCGCCTGGTGCATTCACAGTTCATTTATGCAAATTAATTGGCTGATCCCTCTCGCCCCATCGGCTACGATGTCTCCTTTGTTTTCCCCGTTGGGTGGAAACCACGTGGAGAGAAAAAAAGCTGATTTTTACCTTTGGAGCGGTGCTGACGGGTTCGATTTAAAGGAAACTCACGGTGGTGGCTTCGATTTATGCCAGAGGCATTTAATGGGCATAAAGAGGGAAAAAAATCTATCATTTCGTTTTTATTCGAATTATCAAAAATTCACATTAACAGAGTTTGATTTGGGTGGACTCAACTGTATTTGCCATTCCGTTGGGTGTGTGAGATGTGCTTACCATGCTTCAAAATTTTTTATTTTATCACCTTCTCTTGTGAGAACAACTGCCATCAGTTGCTCCTTACTCTAAACAACCCTCTGTATGTCATGGTAATTTTTGCTGTTTCTGTCTTCATGAAGATCTGACTGCCCCAGAATTTTTGCTGATTGTGCACACTCAATGAAAATGATGCCGTGTGTCAATAGAAAGGCCTGACCAGTGCATCAGTCTGAATAGTCAGTGTACTTGTCTCCAACCATTGCTAGGGCCTGTGTTGAGGGTCCAACAGTGCATGATAAGATGATATATATCTCTAGGCGAAATTTCTTTAGGTCCTGCCCTGTCCACACAGTGTGCATGGTGGTTCATGCATGCCCTATACACTTTATTGCTTTTTTTTTTTCTGCTCAGCCCTGAGTCATTTATTGTTGTTCTGCACTGAGTTTGGTCAAAATAATTGTCCAAGTTGCCCCACATATTTTTATGACTTCATACAAAGAACAAGTCTCATGTCTATCATTTCTCTTTATGCAGGAGTGTTTTTACTTAGCGAGGGATCAGTTTCAAACTCACTACATGTGGGCCTTTGATCCGATATTATATATGTTATTGCCGTCTGTGTGTCTATGTTATCAATGCCATAGAACTTAGGTACAGATTGCCAGCCTTGTCTGTTTTGAATAAAAGCTGTCTTTTCTATACATAACATTATTCTTAAAAGGCTGAATCTTTGATTTTGATGTGAAATCATTTCTATTGAAGTGTTCCTGGTCTGGTGTGTTTCTCACTGTTAATTGAAAAATGACATCAGGTAATTTAATTTGTTGAATTGTCATTCAAACATTATTACCACTACGTGATATTCCAACAGAATCAGTAATATTACAAAGACACTATGGCAGATCTGGACAGTCAAAGACATATAGCCCTAGAGATCCTTCGTCCCGCATGCATGTCTTTGATGACAGATATCACCAATGAAAACGTGAAGCTGGTCATTGATGCCCTTGGACAGGTTGATGCAGAGGTGACACAAGAGATACAACAATATATTTTGTTTCCAATTCAGAATGCCCTGCATCTGAAATTGCTGTGAGTTACATCCGTTTAAATTTATGTTTCTCATTTATGCTACATCAGATGCAACCAGGTAAATGCCAAAGTGAGCACCACTGAGAAAATTGGATTTAATGGCCATGGTGTGGCAGAAGTTAATTTTGAAACATGAATGTCTGAGCACAGAGGACTTTATAGCAATGTAAAGTACTTTTACCAAAGTCAATTCCATTGGTTTTTGCCAAAATAGTATAATTTTCTTCCCCAAAAACATTTATTAATTTTAAAATAAAATAGACTCATTTCCTTTTCCATCCGCTTTTACCAATTAGAATAAAACATATTTTCCATTGACTTTAATCAAAGTAAAATTGTCAATTTCCTTTCCTATCAAGTTTTATCAGAGTAGAGGAAACTTATTTTCTTTTCCATTGACGTCAATAATTTTTTTTTTTATGTATGAAATTTTGCAGTCATGTAATTCATGTTGCCAGCACCACGTATTGTGTATGGAGAAAATTGAGAGATGCTGCGTTATTCATGCTGTGAAGAAAATTTTTGAAGTAAATTAAAATTTTGAATATCTTCAGGATTCCCTCTTTTCTTGGGATGCTGATATAGTTAAAAGGTAACAGTAAAATGTTGTAATGTAATGTGCAGTGGAATACAGTTCAAGTTGATTATGAGAATAATTCTTGTTCCTGTTGAAAAGCTGTCCAGTTTTATGTTATATGTATGTCCCGATTTTTCTTTTCTAGACCTGATTCACTGCTGGAGAACTTGTGTGAAGCACTAGTATTGCTTTTCAGCAAGACTGAATTGGTTGCGACTCAGATGTTTTTTGATGTGTTCAACCCATTAATTTATGCAGTTATCTCTCCTGAAGGTCCTGGCAAAGGTTTGTAATTGTCAAGTGTTATTGTTATTTCAATCAGACATCAGGCTTATTTTTTTTTTTTTTTAAGGTAGAAGTAAGCAAAGTAGAGTTGTTCTCTTTTTACTCAAATGAAAGACCATCATCTCTTAGTCATGTCAGAATATTCTATCTTGTCGTCCCTTGTCGTTAATATTGGCACTTACATTTGCTGTCCGCATATAGATCAAAATGTTGCAAACCTGTTGTATTGCGGGACATGTATAAATAATCCTATCTCTGAATCCTGTTTTTTTTTTTTTTTTTCAAAACTATTTATATCAATAAGAGGGCGCAAGTTTGAAACCGTGGTGGCTATCTGTGAAAAGTAAACAAAAGCAGTGTGTGCATGTGGGCTCAGCTGTGCTTTGTGCATTAGCAGGGAAGAAAAGAATTTGGATGTTGTATGCCTAAGGATGTTATCATAAGAATTTGCTAAAATAATTGCTGTAAATACATCTTTTTCTAACATGCCGAGCAGACATACAGCAACTTAATGATATTCACCACCATACCCACAACTAAATCTGTTAAGCCAGCTTTTTTGCTCAAGCTAGAAACTGCTCAGTTGCTTTTCATGCAGATAGCAAATAGCAGTGACGGTTTGCACATTGGTTAAAGTCATATCAGTATTATGGTATTATTGCCGTGACTGTTGCATGGTATGTTAAAATATATTATGCAAAGAATCACATACACATTATTGCTTGTTTCGCTGCTGTGGTAGAACAAGCAACAATAGATGATGTTGATTCTGAATAGTATTTCTCTTCGAAATTTTTATTACTTTAAGCACATTTAACAGAACATAATTTCATTGCCACTGTTCAAGCTATCATGTTATTTAAGCCTTTGTCTTTCTCACAGGTCCAAGGAGATCAGAAGATACCAAGATTTCCTTGGTGAAAGCTCTGACCAGTTTGTTCAAGGCATGCTCAGAAAAGTACGCTCAAACTCATTAAGTGATGTAGAAGGTCATAGACTACCTTGGTGAAGTTGTGGCAGAAAATTCTGAGGCTTCGTAAACCATAGCTGTTAATGGCAGTTGATTTGCAGTACTTTATTGAAATGCCTGTTGTTGTTTTTTCTGACATGAAGTACTCAGTTAATTTAAAATATTGAAGATTTTACTTTTCAGAGGTTTGTATGAGCACAATTTTTTTCAGGGACCTTAAATTTCCTGCTTTAAGAGGATTTCCTGTTCTTTAGCTGTCCGTAATTTCTCTTTTGGCCCCAAATGCGGTATTATTTACCATTATTATATTTCAGTTTTATGTATTGCTAAAGAGTATGCTAGGAACTTTCCCTACTTTTTCATGTGGACAGATTGACTTCCCTGTTTTATTATTAGAGAGTTCATACTATTGAAAGATATGACAATGTGATATGTAACAGTAGTAAATATATAGGGATAACATGATTTAGAAGAGTAAATACGGAATAAATCTGAAATGTTGAAAATGAATTGAACAAAAGGTTAGTGTCACAGCATTTCAGAATTTTAAATCATGTTTGTTTTGTTTTTTGTTTTTTTCTCTCTCTCTCCCAGAGTCCTGACTGATGTGTATAGTTTTCAGAACCTTCCTGCCCTTGGTCAGCTTACATCTCTGCAGCTTCAGTATGCGGAGGTGGAAAAGTCTCGTGAACTTCAAATAGGAGCCTTAGACTGCATGCTGGTACTGCTACAGACAGAGACTAAATGTGAGATTAAGTAATTTTTACTTTTCCAGACATTGGCAAACATTGCAGATAAAATACATTTCATAATAGTGTGTGTTTTATATCAGTCACATTAACTATATGAATGAAATGGAGGCAAAGATAACTCTGTTTTGAGGCCATAGGTTGAATTATTTATTATTAAGGTATGCAACATGTTTCAATAGATTAGCATTTGTGCTCTTCTGGAACTGGCTCTCAAGTCCTTAACATTTCTTTTATAATTAGCTGAACAACCCTTTCTTTCAATTAATTTGGTTAACCAATAACTTGTTTACACAAGATCAGGTTTACAGTGATCTGAATTGTGATAAGAAGTGCTGTTTCATCACTATATTATGCTGTCTGCATTTGGGAAAGTTTTGAGAAATTTCCCAAAGGAAAGGCCCTGAGAATCTATTGCTGCGTCACATGCACTTTTTTATTTTTTAGATGGAAAGACAAATGAGGTTCATCTGGGAGATTTCTTTGCCTTTTCGTTACCTGGTGTCACTATGGCAACATGCAGAATCATCACAGGGGATTCTAAACAAGGACATGCTGTTATTACAGTAAGCTGGCTCAGTTAGATGGCTTGGTGTGATATTAAATTCATTGCTTGAATGAAAGTATCCGTTGGTCCATGATTTGGTCAAAGGTACCAAAAATCCTTGACTCCTTTTTTGTATTAACTCATAGGCAATGATGTTATGTCAAAGGAAACTCTTTTTTTTTTTGATAGTCTATCCGTTACATAAGCCTGCAGTCGTCCTTCAGTCATTTTTGTTGTTATTCGTTGTTATGGCTACGCTGCAATACTGTGTCTGCTATGGAGACTGAACTATAAGAACAAACTTTGGTACTATATAAAAGCTTATAGCCATGGGTGTACTGGTGTGGGAAATGGGGACTTGCAACTGGGCAAATTTTTCAATGCTTTAATTTTCATTCTTCTGTATATGTCAGCTACATTTTATATGTGTGGGTGAAGAAACAAAATTTTATAAAATTGTTTTTCTGTACTTTTTCCTGCCAAATTCCTGGGCCTGAATCATCTTGTCTCTAGAAATTATTGTAAGTTAACACATTCACTATGGTGAGCCAACCAGTTGGCTTGCGGAAATGTTGGATGCTAGCCTGTAGAAAACTGACTCATACATATGCATGTGTTTAACGCATTCATTTTCCTTTATTTTGATATGTAACCAGAACATTTCAAACATAGGTTGAAAGCATATCAAGCAAATAGTCACATCATGTCCGATCTTAAAAACCTATACAGGAAGTTCCGGTTTACATAGTAAAATCTCCCGTAGCGAATGAGTTAAAGGAAATTAATCCACAATGAAGAACATGGTTTGCAGGTTTGTTTGTTTTTCATCCACACCTACAACTGTCCTCAGAAAGCCATGTGTGTGTGGTGCAGGATTGTTGTGCTTGTTCTGTCTGATGATTTACTGCGACAAGCCCAGGAGATCCAGGAACCAGTCCAGGCTGGGGCCACAGCCCAGGGTAAGGAAGGAGGAGGAACGTGTCCACATCTCAGACTGTCAATAATGTCTACATCTACTAAATAGTTTACTAGATGTAAAGACGTGGTGTCGAAAAATCCGCAAATATGAAAATATCCTCATAAGAGAAGCCAAGATATGTCTGAACTGGTTGAACAAATGAATGAAATGATTATTTGAAGACCCTAATTTACGTATATATTTTAAAAAGCTCTGGATGCAATTTTGCCAAATATTCTTCATCATTACATTATATTGTAGAGTTCATAAGGGAAATTGCTACAAGTTTAATTTTATTTAAACATCAGCGGTGGAAATGTTTACTGTTCAAGTTCTGTAGCCAGTTATTTTGATGTATTAAGATGAAGTTTCATGTCAGTTATTGTATTCTTTGTTTCAAGCCAGGCATATTATGTTATTTGATTAATTTTGTGTTTGATGAAAGATGCCAGCATGAAGGATTAAATACAAATAGAATTGTCAAGACTTTCATGAAGAAAGAGATTGTATCCAGACATATTGCATCATGTGTAGGTGCCTCAGATTCTATGTTGGAAAAACTGAAAGTGAAAAGAGATGATACCTGGGTTGAGACGACCGCATCCAAAGTAGATGTGCTGATTGGTCGGATAGGCAAGGTAGTATCCAGCAGTAACTGGAGAGTGAGACTATCATTGGCTGAGCTGTGTGAACAAGTGCTGATGTCCTGTTACAAGTAAGTGCCAGGCTGCGGGAGGTTTTGGATAACTTCACATATTCTTCTCATATGTTCTGTTATTTATTCAGACTCAGTAATTGCATTCAAATTCAAACATATCGCCAGCATTCAGCCTATAGTTAGCAAACATTATCATTTTGAATCACACTTAAATTGGATAATTGAAAGTATTATGACTCAGCATGTGATTCCATACAGTACAGATTCTAAACGCTTTACAGTCTGTAACATGTGGTGCACTGTTGCTATTTGCTGTGCTAATACACTGTAAAATCAAAAGAGACTACATATGTCAGTCAACGTACTCTTTGATCCTGCCTCATAGCTGTCTGTAGAAAGGATTGAGAGATGCCTTGTCTTTGATCAAAACATGAGCACATGAATAGTTTAATCACTTGTAAATTTCAAATAAAATCAGATTTCACTTTATTCTGTGTATTTTAAATTATGGCCCAACTGATTCCCTTTATCACAATCAAATCCTTTATGTACATTGAACATTTGACTTGCGACCAGGGCAAATGAGTCGGAAGTCACCCCGAGCAAAAAAGATAAACGGCTGTTTTTGGTCGTTTTTAACTACTTTCCAACTAAGATACTAAATTTTTTTTTCACAGAACGTCAATTTAACCTTTTTTTAATCTGAAACAAAAAGAAATATTTTGGTATCATAGTTGGAAAATAGTGAAAAACAGTAAAAATATAGCAATGACTTGAACTCACCTGCCGTGACTTGCAACTCATTTACCCTGGGCGCAAGACATTTGCTACTTTGAAAGAAGAACAAAACTAGTCTGGAATCAAGATTGTTTCTCCTTCTCCGACACAAAACAAAACGATTTATAGTGTAGGAATCTGCATCATTGCTTAGTATTTAACCCGTTGAACCCTACAGCCTGGTAGACCCGGCTGACACACTTACTCCAGTCCATGTTGACAAAAGATATTTAAACATGAAACAAGAAATGAGTGTTCTTGGCCCAGAAGGGTTTTTCAGGCATACGTGACCAGGGTTCAAAGGGTTAAACATTGCCTTTGATGAGCTGCAACTCCAAATTTGCAAACCCATGAAAAGAATGAAATCAGAATTTATTGCATTTGTTGGTGTCCTTCAGAAGTTGTCATCATCACTGTGTGTGATTGGAACAAGTTAAAAATTTAAATCTACATGAGCCAAATCATTCAAAATACAAAGCCATATGAGACGCGACACAAAGAAATCAAATTTTGAGCATATGGAGTTATTGGTATTACTGTGAAGATTAATCATTTTCCCTTCAGTGTGTGAAAAAAGTATTGGTCTACCTTAAGTAGAAGTGGAGATATTGGCAGTTAAAGACGATGGGGATGACCGGTTGCTGCAGCTGATTTTAGTGAGAAAATGGCTGATCACTTTTGTAAATCCTTCTTTTCCTTTGTTTGGCCATGCCACTAAATTACAATGTTTGGGCCTTTACTCGCTCCACTTCAGTAAGTTGAACTCTAAAATGCATTTTTAAATTGATATAGAAGGGTTTGGTGAAGAAAAAAAAAATACATTAAAAATTCATTCACCGTTGAAAAACACCTGATTTCTCTGGTCGGCTCAGTTTGACGAGTGCCTGATTTCATCGTGTCATGTCTCATATGTTGAGAACTGAAAATGCTCAAGTCCTTGAAATGAAAAGCAGTGAAATAGTCAAACACACCAATATGTCATAGCCAGGCAAGATGAGCTGTATGTCAATTTTACTCCAAATAAAGTTGCTACTGTCACATGAACCTTTATTCACCAGCTAGAATCAGGAGAACAAAAATTGGTAAAAAAGAACAAATTTGCATTTAAATCTATTTATTGACTTTACAACATCCTGATAAACCTATAATCTTTTCAAAGATGAAGGTTCTTACAAATTTTGCAATATAAAGACATCGATATTATCCCACTTAACCTCCAATTTCTCTGTTTAAGTCCAGCAACTTACAACTCATTTTGACTGACTGTAAGACAAATGCCAGAGACTGACATCCTAATATCCACCAGAAACTGCTGAAAAAAATGTCATAACTTGAAGTAGAACAATTAGATATATGCACTATGACAACCTCAGTATTGGTATTTTAGATGATAAAACTGAATGTCACTGAAAGAAAATGTGTTCAGTGTTTTGAACGTCGTTCTATCAAATTTACATTTCCTATCAAACTCTCGCCATATTGTTGTTCAATTATTATTGGGTTGTTTTTTTTTCTTAGAATAACATCAAACATAGTAAATTTTTTTTTTGGCTTTATTTAAGTAGAAACACAGATCTCAGTGCAAGGTTTCGTGCCAAATTTTATATGGAAACATTCAGCAGTTTTCAAGTCCGTAAGCCTTTTATAGGTTTGTTATAGATTTATAGTATAGATATAGATAAAACTGTATGTGCCTGTCCTAAGTCTCTAGCCACGAGCATTCTTAAGATTCTAGTTGTCAGTGGGGTTGTGACGGGAAAAAGACAGGCTCACACAAATGAAATTTACTCGAGGTCACTTATTTGTTTTTAATGTTACACATCGCTGTCCATGTCCCCAGGTCTTTGGCCAACAGTGTTCCCAAGTTGCTGGAGTGCCTGGTGGGAATGATCGGAGATGAGTATGGAAATGTGGCCAAAAAGTCCATGGCAGCTTTGCAAACTTTTTCCCAACACCAATCTGGCACATTAGGGGAGACCAAACTGTTGCGGATCCTAGAGGAGAATCTGTATAGTCTCGCAACATCTCTACCTCGCCAGATGAAAATGTGTGGTAAGAATTTCCAGGAATTTAGGGAGAACATCAGTCAGTGTTAATTTAGGGAGAACATCAGTCAGTGTTAAATAATGGCCGCAATTTTTTTTATAAGCTTCATGTCTTGTTTGGTAAGAGTGCGCACGAGACGAGCCGAGTACTCATTTCCCGCGGGCAAAGCATTGGCCTTTGCTTCCCGGGAAGTGATCCACTGCTCGACAGCAGGAAGGGAAGTTGAACGAGACGAGAAATCATACGAGAAACAGGAAATCAGCAGACCGGTCTATGTGTGCAGTCTCAAAGTCGAGTGGCGCTGAGAAGTCTGCTTCTCGCTACAGTCTTCGGGTGGCGCCGAGCAGTCTGCTTCTCGCTACCGACCTAGACTTCCCGGCACCGGTCTGGACTTCCTGAGCTGTCCTCTCGGTTCTAAATATGTACTGCTCGCCTTAGGCACCGGGCAGTCTGCTTCTCGATACAAACTTCTCTTCCCGGGACCGTCCCGATTTCCCAAGCTGTCCTCTTGGTACTGCTCGCCTCAGGCACCGGGCAGGCGGCTTCTCGGTACAAACTTCTCTTCCCGGGACCGGGTCCAGCGGGAAGTAGGGTGACTTCCCGAGCTTCTCACTCAGTACAAAAAATGCACTGCTCGCCCATCCCTAAAGGCTTGGAAACTCTTTTCTAAATATTATTCTCATTTTATCAGATAATCTCTGATATAGTAACTTAAAGCTGACTCTTTTTTTTTTCCTTCTCGTCAGCCAAAGGTCAAGATCACCTTCTTCTTGAATGTCTGTTGTCACCCTGAATTTTCCTTATATAGATAATTCTGCACACAAGAGGATTAGATAAAACACTTGAAGTTCTGAAAATTTCTTATCATAATATTCTTTGTCAGGTGAAATAACCACGCACACGATGCATTTTGTAGAGACCTTTCCTGCAATTAGTCTATGATATTATCTACTATCTTTGTAGATAATTACATATTCCATCAATGAATTGATTTTTTTTTCCTTCTACTCTTGTAATTTCTGAATATGATATATACACTTTCAGATGAGGAAGACAAGCCGGCTTTGATCAGCCTTTTGAATGGTTACATCACCGTATTAGGTAAAGTCTTGTCCATGGTCTATGTATTTGTCAATCCAATGTGTACACAGCCCTCTCTTCCTCATATCAGCCTAGCAAACAATGATTTCAGTATTGCACTGATATATAAAAATACAGACAGATTTATTCAGCTAACCATTAATTGTTTCTGTGTTTAGTAACTGTACATTTAGTTATGTCTTTCAAAGTATTGTTCTGTTAAAGTATTGCTCTATCTTTGCAGTTAGATATCGAGATTGTTGTACTTTATCAAAATCTTTGTCATTCAAATGAGATTCCCATCCTGAAGGTGCTGATTTTGTATTTCACTGAAACCTATTTCCTTCAAGTAAAGTGTCCAGCTAAATGATTGTGTTATCTGGGAGAATCTATCCGTTTGTTTTTTCATAGCATCTTAATCACCACTGCTGTTAAGTCATTATCCGTTCTCCTATGATCTAGAATATTTTTTGTTCAATTTGGAATTTTTTTCAGGTCCCAACATTTACTGTGTGATCGATTCCTATCCACATCTGAGTCGACTCTGCCTGGCATTGGTTCAGGTCTTAGAGCTGGACCCTTCAGATATCAGGATAGTAGAAGAGAAAAACACATTGCTAGATACTGGTAAGATCACGCCCATTGCACATGTGAATTATATGGGTGAAGGGGTAGTTGTGAGTGAAAGCTATTCAAGTCTTGCACTGTTGCCTAATCATTTCATGAATAAGGACAGATTTGATATTGTTCCCTCAAAGAAAGATAGAGAAAACATTATTTCCATTATTTGTTCCCCCCTTGTGGCTGAGAGTGGTGGATTGCAGGGAAATTACAAGAAAATATGGTTATTATCATAAGCAGTTTTATGTTAGAATAGCAAGGTAGGTCTTTTAACTATTTTCTCCTCATGTGGACAATTGATAAAACATGAAAAGCAAACCTAGCTTTTTTCACCAGTTGTGGGTCCAGAAATCATATCTTTGTATACTTTGTTTATATGAAGTACTACACAGAATTTTTTCGGACCGGGGTGGATTATATGCTTCAAGAAATTTTTTACCATAAGAGTTTTTGTGTGGTGGCAGTTCCAGTCACACAGAATAGAGGCAGATTTTCATTGTAGAATCTGCTAGATATGTCATATTGAGATATACTTTTTCATCAGGTGTTGTATGGGCAAGTTGTTATGTACTAACTAGCACAACAACTTTGTCAGATTATTTTATTAGTTTGTCATTCATTCTCTTAATGCAGATTCTGAAACCTTGACCCAGGCAAGCTCAGTTCAAATATGGAAGCCACGCAAAAACTTCAAAAATTTCCATGATGAGAACATTCTGGCTGGTCTGATGCTTGTCTGCCGAAAGCTTGGAGAGCATGGTATTAGAGTTGAAACAATAGTTTTTTTTGTTTTGTTTTTTTTTTTCCAACAGTGTCTAGTTGTGTCATTTATCTGATGCCACAGTCTGCCAGCACTTTGCATTTCATTGTAGAAGGTCTCATTCATATTTGTTTTGTCAGATTTGCAATGAAGTATTTTGCCCAATATTGTTACCTATTTCAGATTTGTGAAAGTTACCATAGTAACAAGCAAGTAAACATCAGACAATCTGGGGAACTGAATCGTTGGCAAAATGGGGCTTTGTCGAGGAAATTGAATTTGACAATGAGCTCACAGGAACTGACTTTGAACACAAATATCTGAGCACAGAAGAACCATAGTTAATAAGTCTTTTCACAAAGAAAGTGATTATCTAGATGCCTTTCACCTGAATAAATAAAACCCTATGTTTTCCCCTGCTCGGGTGCAAATTTTTAATGTGCCATTCTTGTGAAAATTTGATTCTAGAAACTTTAGCATAGTCTTTTTCATTTATTTTTCTGCACTTTTCCAAGGTATAAATAAAAATCGAACAGATGGTTCTTTCTTATACATACTGGAGGTCACAGGAAATAAATTTAAATTTACATGTAAACAAGTAAACTATGTACCTTCTATGTAAAAACATGGGGGTTTTACTTATTCGATTGCAAAACAAATCTTACAGCTACATAAGTAGAAATGTAGGGGTTTTTCATGTTCAAGTGCAAAAAAAAAAAACAATATTCTGTAATCAAACAAGTAAAATCTGAGAGTTTTACTTGTATAGATTAATTAAATATTTCCTTTCACAAAATCGAACTGCATTCATGTCCATGTTCACTGTATTAAAACTGTGACATTGGACACTCCTCACCTAGCTATAGGACAAGTGCAGAGGAACTGCTGTAGTCTGTGTAAGCGCCCAATGAGTAACAGAAAGGCAGAAATTATTATGACTCTCCATCAGTCTTCATATTGAGAGGTGCCATTATTCCGCTATCTAGCAGATTTCCACTTCGTGACTTTGTGTGCTAAAATATCGTTTTTTGAAACAGTAAGCAGTGTCAAATTTAACTTTTTATATTTAGCTCCAGAGAACACAGTTGCCCCTCTGACCTTTCCCTCTCCCTCTTCCTTCCCTTTGTGACCTCCTCCTTATTACAAATCTTGGAATGACATCTCTGCTTATTATAAGCGAAAGTCTTAGAACGTTTCCTGATGTTTCAGCCAATCTGTTAGTGGTTGTGGATCACCTGCTGGACGTTTACCAAGAGAGCACTATGTACAAGTTGGCTGCAGTGTTGATGATCAACGAGATGGTCGCTGGGGCTGCAGCAAGTGGTAACAGTTATATCTATAATGCTACCCATTTCTAACAAACCATTTTAACAATCAAAACATTTTTTTTTTTTTTTTCTTTCTCGATTTAATGTAAACTAGAACACACACAAAAAAAATAATGTTATGAAATTATCAATATTATACTCACAATAGAGAGATACAGAACCATTTGGTCATAAGTTAGTAAAATGTTTGGCTAAGGTAGAGTTTTGATACTCCTTTCACACATAATCGCAAAATAATTTCACATTCATACAATAATTGTAAGTCATTTTTTAGCCAATTGGACTTCAGGCCATAGCTGAATAGTTTGTGTCTTTCTATTCCTGGCTCCTAATGCACTGTTTCCAACACTGAATTTCAGTACAAGCTTGCACCATTTGAGATGAAACTTATGTGATGTTATGTGGCAAAATGAAATTTTGCCATAGCTTTCTAAATAGCCAAAAATGACTTAAACAGTAATTGTCTCGTGGATGAGATGATTTGATTGATGTAAATTTACTCATTTCATGTTGGGTTTTTTATACTAGTCTCTGCATAGATCTATCCATCCAAGGCAGCATAGAGTTTGACTTTTACTTTTATTTGTAACTGATACTTAAAGCTAATGTTAGGTATATATCATACTCTTTATGTGATTTGAAACATTGATTTATATTATCAGAATTTCCATGATTCAACCTTTTATTTCTTTCCTGTTTCAGTTTCTACAGAAGAAGATAAAAACATTCTGCAGGAAGTGATCAGGTGAGTGCATTTGTCAGTTTTAGTAATCACATTTAATGTTTCCCAAAGAAGAGCAAGAAATAAATGAAGCCAGTTCATAAGTTGTAAAGATGACCCCACAACAAGTAAATTAGTTAATGTATTTATCATCAAATTCAACTGTAAGGAGATGGCTCTAACTAGTCTCTGGTGACTGACCTCATTTATCAGTTATTTTTCTCAGATAGCAGCCCATCATGCTGGGCACAAGATTGTGTCTAATCCGTTGCTATGCATAGTCCATCTTTATGTACGGCATCGAAACTTGGACTCTAACATCTAGCTTGGAGAAACAGATTGATGCCCTAGAGATGTGGGTATATATGGGTAGTATGGGTAAAATCTCATGGAAAGCCAAGAAGACAAATGAAGAGGTTCTCAAAGATTTAGGTCTGAAGAAGAAATCCTAGAATTGATAAAAAAAAAAGAAATCTCTCATTCTAAGGCCACACAAGGAAGGCATTAAAACATCCAGAAAGAAATGGTAGAAGGGAAAGTCGAAGGGAAAAGAGGTAGAGGCAGAAGACGAAAAAGCTGGCTCAGAAGATTGCACTAGGCAAGAAAGATGGCATGTCATGGCCTCCAATCTCTTTAGAGACGGAACCTCAAATGAATAAATGAATGAATGAGCAGTCATTTGGATCCAGCATGAATTCCTTAACCCTTTCGTGTTTAAAGCGACAGAAACCGACACTTGGCCCACACCGCTTTACCGTTCAACCCGACAGAAACCGACACAGGAGAAACCCCTTTTTTTTGGTGGGCTGTCATTGGTCGATAAAATGATGTTCGTGATCTAATAATAGAAAGGAACCCCACAGACGAATCAAATGAGGTTTCCGTGATACTTAAGGTGTGTTAGTGCGTGTTTTGAGGCAGCTACACAGCGTGTTGTGCAGCGCTTTGGTCAGCGGCATGAGACCTTTCCTTCTGCCTCGTCGATCGCCATTGCGCTCTCGCTGTCTCTTTCACTCGCTTTTGAACGTTTGCCAAAGTCTAAGAAAGTGTGTAATTAGAAATCAGGCATTGATACTGGATTAGATCTAGATTTGGACGACTGACAAAACGCCAAGAAATCTTATCACGTGCATATTAAGATCTATCTTGAAGTGAGATGCGATCTAGATCTAGACACGGATCAGCTTTCGATCGAAATGTAGAGTCAAGATCTAAGTCATATGCGTTGAGTATGAATGCATAGTCAAGCAGAAACTTATTAGATTAAAATGAAATTTGTTTATTCCTATTATTTTACTCCTCAAAAGCTTATAATATTATTTTAATATCATTTTCTCTTTCCTCTCTCTCTCTCTCTCTCTCTCTCTCTCTCTCTTTCTGCTTCTTTTTATATTGTATTGATTATTAAAATAGATCGTTGATAATACCAACGGATGCAGTAGAAAGGCTAAATCATTTATTCTTCATCTAAATTTAACAGTAGAAAGGCTAAATCATTTATTCTTCATCTAAATTTAACAAATTGGGTGCATTGCTTGAAAAACAAATCCACTGTGTTTGTTTCTCTGCCACTGAACTTCAGCCGACCGGAGGTCAGAAAAATCTAAACACACGGGGCTGCCACTATGCGCAGGAACTTGAACACACGCGGGTGGGCTGCTGCTGATTAATGTGTACATGAAAGGGTTAAAGTCACTTATAAACTAAGATATTATCTGACCTTAACAATCCTTCCCTTTCTCATCCACATGTTTCAATAAAAATCTGTCAAGTGTAAGATTTGTCGTGTGCAGCCAGTCAGAATGAGTCTCATGTTGATTTTTACACAAAATTGAGTTATTATTGTCATATAAAAAATTAATGTGATGAAAAAGTTTTGAGCTGACTTGACTGTAACCAGAAATATTTGCAAATTGAAGAAGCAGGGAGGAAAAACTCAGCGTCAGCTAAAAATCAGGAGAAAAATCAGCAGATATGAACAATTAAGTACACATCTCTAAATGTATAAAATACACAACACATATTTGTCTTGCGCCTAGAGCAAATGAGTCGCTCCGGGCAATCGCAAGTTATGGCCGTTTTTAATTATTTTCCATATCAGATACGAAATTTTTCTTTTCAAGATAGAAAAGATTGAATTTCGTTTTGTGGAATACAAATAAAAAATTTTGATGTCTCAGTCGGAAATAAATATAGTTAGACAGCTGCAACTTGATCGACTTCCAACTCATTTGCCTTGCACGCGAGACATTTTCACCCTCTAGTGCCCACCAGAGATTATGTCCTCTGAAAACGGATCTGATCAGCTTTGTTTAAAGAGGTTGATTTTTAAGCGGACAGCCCTGTACTTATAAACTGCCCATATAGGCAAAATTCAGAGATGAGCTTTCTTTCAGTTGTTTCAATGTATAAATGTCAGCATTAGGCCACCTTCATTACCTTCAACCCCCAACATTTCAGTTCAAATCCAGCAACTTAGCACTCGTTCTGACTGGCAGCAAGATTTTAACTCTTTCACTACCAACCAAAGCATGCGTTGATCCACCAGTTCACTACCAACCAACGCATCATGCGTTGGTCGATAAATTAATATTTAGCTTTCCTAATTTAAAAAATCTGGCTAGCAGATTTCTATGAAATGTCTGTTTACATCCGGTTCATGGACTTGGGTGGTGTTTTGAAACTTGCATGTTGTTTTGATCACTTTTTTTTACTGAATTTGATTTGCCCTGTGGTTGCTACAGGCAACAAAGATTTGTTTATAATGTTTCAACTGCATAACTGACAAACCTCTCAATCAGTGACATTCATAATTGGGGATATTATGTTACAGTGGATATACTAGATCTAGATCTATATGTGATAAGATTTTCATGTGCAAGAAAGGTAGATCTATGTGTAGAATTGATGATGTAATTTTTTTTTTTTGGCTTTTTTATTTTCCCTCTCACTTTGACACCCACAAACATGCTAAAACATTACATATTGCAAATAAACTTACACAAATGTTATTAGACCATTCTGTTACCTTTCATTTGATACATAATATGTCCTTCTAGCTGTATTCTCCTATTTGTCACACATTTTTTAAAAATACCTCATAGGCCTATAATTGGTTGTGGTGAAATTATGTCCCTTGGGCAGGGCTTGAAAATAGTCTGGTAGTGAAAGAGTTAATTCATTGATTCTGAATAACATGTATTAATTGTTGGGCACAGTCTGATCGGTAGAAACAGCTTCATCGACTGATTTGCTGTCATTCTTATCCACAGGAGGACAATACTTTGGAAAAAGCAGGGAAGATTCTCCAGAACTGGCAGTCATCGAAATGATAAATGTCAGTTGATAGCTCACAGCTGCTTATACAGCGCACTAGCCGCCAATTTAGTTCATCCCACTGGCCCACCTGCAAAGGGTCATAAATCACCTGTCAACTGTGTGAAACTCCCCTTGCTTTGTAGGTCAGCCTGACTCAGTTACAACTCAAATTACCCTAACTTTCCCACTTAATTTTCCTGGTATTTCTTTGTCTCACACTCTCCCTGTTAGTTGTACACAAAAGTTCACTTTCTCCTGCACTGATTGAAGCAAATTTCAAGTTTCTGTGATTATTAGTTATGAAGTTATTCTGAGTGTCAAGACACCTATCACATATGATTTCTTGATCCCTTTTCTTCATTAACTGTGTGGACTTAATGATCTGTTTAAGCCTTCTGTCATGATGAAACTTCTTAGTGCTAACGTTTTTGTGCAGTGGTGTATATGTGCAAGCTTGTGTGCAATTTTCAAATTCATGACCATTGCTAAAGATTTTATATGAATTTTTGTTTACTAGGAATTGAATGAAATCAAAGGGCTGATGTGATAACTACTTTTGAAGACCATTACAACTACATCCCTTGAATACCTTGTGGTACTGTTGATAAGTTTGTTTTTTTTTTTTTTGTTGATTTCGCAATGGAACTTCATGACAAAGATTGTCATATGCATAGTTTGCATGAATTGTGTAGAACATGTGGAGGAAGGGCATAGAGAAGAAAGGAAAAAAGGCAAGGTGTCAAGATAACAAAGTGTGCTGACATCAAAGGTGACATTCTCATGCTTTTTCAAGTCAACACTGCCAAAGACATTGAGACTGCTCATTCTCCTGTCATTTGTAAAAGCTGCAATGACAGGATCAGAAATATGAAGAGAAGGCAGACAGAGAGAATACCTAATGCTGCCAGGAAATGTTGGATTTTAATCCCACCCTCCTTGCGACAGAATGCAGTGTCTGTCGACAATTTTTGGAAACATCTTTGGGCTGCATAAAAATAACTGTCCAAACAGTCATGCCTGCACTAGCAGGTGACAAGGAAGCACCAGGCCCTTCCTCAGAGTCAGTGGACATAAATACAGCAGACCACCCACTACAGTCTGTGCAACCTCCAGATATGACATACGAGGGCCCATCTTCATAAGAGACATTAAATGAAAAACTGGTCTCCCTGCCCCCTCCACATCAGCACTTTTCACCAGTGTTAATGTAGAAACACATGAATGGTTGACAGATCCTCCATTTGCCTCCTCAACACCATCAAAATCCATTAAGGAATTAAAAGATACAGTCACTTCACCCGCTTTCAAAGGAGATATTTTATTTGCTCAATCATTCGAAAAATTTCCAACACGACCTCTCACAGCTCCGGAGCATGAATTATCCACAAGCTTATTAAGAAGACAACTCAATACAGTTGAAAACAATGTAGTAAAATTTAAAACAAAAGATCAGCCAATATCTGTGCAAAAAATTGTAAATCCTAGAAAGAACACACCATTGTAAATGCGTGCACTAAGAGAAAGAGATCTCAGCTTCTGGGCCAAATTCAAACTAATGTCGCTGGCACATCCACAGTTGCAGTAGTCACACAACACAGTTCTGAACTAAAAAGGCTCCAACGCAACACATAGGAACATTTGTGAAGAGGCAAGAATAAAACTTAAACCACAAATGACTCAGACATCAGTACTTGCTATGAAAGAAGCTTCAGATCTCACATGGAGCCATCTCACATGGAGCCATATGCACATACAAAAACGGTTCCTTAAAAAAAGCAGGACAGCACATGCCTTATGAGCAGGAGGAGAGAAGAGGACAAAGCATTCGCAATGAGGAGGCTCAGATGAGGGTCATTATGTCTTCACAAATCTTGCAAACATCCCCTGAACTTGCCGAGTGTGTACCAGTATCAAGAAAGCGCAAAGCCTTGTGAACATTTCCAGTATGAATACAGCAAATTTTGTTCTTTCTTCATATTTATGCATGGTGTATAGTGGTTTATAATAATATTAAACAGTTGGTGACATGCCGTTATAAAATAATATGCCGAAATCAGTGCCCAAGACATTACCCAGGATTACAGTACAGGATAAAACCTTCTCCCTTCAAACCACTGCAGCCATCACTGAGGACAGACAAGCTTTTGACTTTCAATCACCATAACTCATATTATACAACAGCCTAGGACATGAAATTTTTTAGTATGTTTTTTTAAGATGTGCCTGGCAATATGTGCAAATTTGGTGTTATTTCTGCGATGCAATCATTTTTTACATGCATTTTAAACCATCTGTTAATTTTCCAAATTCACTGTTAGTAAGAGTAACACAAATGATGTCATATCTCTGTAACTACTGTACCTATCAGTATTCTGTTTTTTCCCTTTTAGGCTAGATAAGTTTCAATATTCGAATATGTTTCAATATATGGAATGCAAACCTTTATGTTCATGGTATTCAGGCTGTTATAAAAACCCATTAACTTTGCTGAAATTAAACAGCAGGAGCCCCAGTGGGGATTCCACGGCTGACAGGTAATTTGACCCCGCAACCTCCCGTGAGACAGGGAGTGGTGAGGCTTCAGTAAGCACAACTAAAATTCCGGGCGCTGGCAGCCAGCCATGAGCTACAGTGAATAGATTTTTCTGATATTATATTTTGCTCTTGTCTTGCAGGCAGTACAGGCCTGTGATATCCTCAGGTACAGATTGCTTGGATCTTGTTTATTGATTCCCTAGGTTTTTACGAGATATTTGTGTGTATTTATCATTTCCTCTTATTGAAGAGCCACATTTTATCATTTGAGATGCAACAAAATGAAACCAGACTCTCGTCAAATTTTTACCATATGGAGTTATTAGTGTCACTGTGGAGATTGTTCATTTTCCTTTCTGTATAGGAAGAACTTTTTGTTCTACCTTAAGTAGAGGTGGAGATAATATAGGCGATTAATGATGATAGGTGACCTATTGTTGCAGCTGAAGTAAGTGAGAAAATGGCTGATCACTTTTCTTAATCCTTATTAGGCCATGCCACAAAATTTCAATTTTTATGCTTTTAATCAAGCTATTTCTGCAAATTTAGATCTGAAATGCATTTTTAGATTAATATAGAATTGTATTTTGATGAAAAAAATTCACTGTTGAAGAACACTGGATTTCTCTGGTTGTCTCAGTTTAAGAGCCTGATTTCATCCTGTTGTGTCTCATATTTTGAAGGTTTGTTTAGTACAAAATATCTCACATATGCCTGGTACTCAGAGTCTATAGCGTTATTTAAGGTTCATAGTGTTTTATTGTGGTGTATTTCAGCATTGATTATTTGCGAGCCCCTTGAAGATGACAATATGGAGTATGTTCAGAACATTTGATCTGTTTCAGAGATGTTTGACAGGTATATATTAGAGACAAAGACAACAATAATAGATCTGCCCATGAATGTACATTCCTCCAATGTTTTTGTTTACCCTTTACAAAGACAAGTCTTCTTGTCTCATTACTATCCTTGTTGATCTTGTTGTTGGTAACACATTAAATAAACAAAACAAGAGGGATTGTCATTCACTTATTTTATGCACTGACCATTGCGACCAGCTGGTCAAAATAGACTGGCTGGTCATGTTGTCCTTTCAGTCAATCAAATTGCATCATCTGATTTGAATCAGTACATTGGATTATACATTGCAGTTTGTAGATCTAGAATCTATTCTCCAGAAGAGCAAATTTTTGCAGCAGACCCAAGTGGCTACTGGAGAGTTATGATTAGGGGTAGATTTGGATTAGGGTAGTGAATTTGTTTTATATCAGTGTCAAATAAGTAACTATTAATGATAGATGGGAAACAAAACATTACTGCAGTGTTTACATTGATAAATGTAAAACTGATTGACCTGTCATCAAAATAATCTTTTATTGCCCCCACAAAGAGTCAAGTGGGCTCAAAAAGTTGGCAAGCGATGTTAGTTTCTTTTATTGGCTCAGTTCAAAATTCTTTGTATTGTTTTTCCACTTTTTTGATGTATTGGACAGTCATCTTAATTTTAAGATATTTTTTGTAAAATAATCTCCTTTATAGTAATTATAACTGAGCCTCAGACTGACAGAGTAAGACAGTTTATAAGTAATTATATGCTGAAGTTGTGGAATACCTTTCTCTTGATTTTTCTGTCTTCTGGAACATACCAGCCTTGTTGATTCTTCAGATAGAATTGTAGGCCTAATATGTGGAACAGTAGGCTTTGGAGGACTATTCATAAGTCTCATGACTTACAGAGTAATAGTACCAAGCACAATAATCTCCATTTGCTTTATAATGAAAATATGTTTTCATGTATTGCCTTGTTATTGTTATCACTGAACCCTGTGCATTCTTACACAATAATGTGCAAATAGAAGTTTAAGACAGTTTAATACATAACTTCATTTTATCAAAGATACCTCGTGGCAGAGAATATTTGAACATTATGACTTTTTTTTTTTTTTTCAAGATTCTTTTCCATTTCTTATCAGTGTGACATGTTTGCCTGTAAGTACTAATATATTGTTCATGCACTCTATCTGTCTTTCTGGTTTATCTATCATCCTTATCTTCTTAACTGGTATAAAACAATAAAAAGTTTAACCATGGCATCTACTCAATTATCAAGTACTCAGATTTTGTTACAGATTTGTAGAGATATAGGTCTATGCTTAATGCATCAGATATCAATGAAAGAGTCTGTTTTGTTCAAAGAGGTGGAGTCATAATAACTGGTATGGTTTTAACTTTTGATCAGATTTTACGAAAACATTGTTGACACTAGAGAATGTAATTTAACGTACAAAGTCTCCTTTTTACCTCAGTTGTTCGGATTGTTGGATATTTTTATAATCAGACAATACTACTGCCAGTACCAGGAATAAAGTTTGTTTGTTATCTGATGTGTTGATTTTATTTGTGACTTCCAGCCATTCTGACTTCCCTGGAGTTGACTTTTTTTATGGGATGCCAAAATGAGAAAAGAAAAACTCCTGTCATGACAATGATGCACCAAAGCTAGATGTTGTATGGATGTTCTTGAAATGTGATTTTTCATGGGCATAGAGTGTACACAGACATGGAAAATGTAGGCAGAGATGGCACTGACATATATAGATTGTTCTTACTGAAAGATGGTCTCTCCATAATATTTTTTTCTGAATGTGATGTTCCCATACACACAGGGGATTGTGATTAAGTGATCAGTCATGGACTTTGAAAGTACACGCACATGGATAATGTAGGCAAAGATGGCATTGACATATAGATTGTTCTTACTGAAAGATGGTCTCTCCATAATATTTTTTCTAAACGTGATGTTCCCATACACACAGGGGAAAAGCAACCAAAAAAAAAAACAACAAAAAATTATGAAAAGAAAGAGCTTGGCATTTTAAAGCAAGTCAGTGCTTTGCTATCTAAGTATCTTGTTTTTTACTTTGGACTTGTCCCAGGTTGTTAAACCAAATAAGAAACGCCAGAGTCAGTCACTTACCTCTGGGTTATGCATACATGCATGTCTGTAATAAACTATGTTTTCATGATCTTTCAATTCGATTAGATAAATGCACTCAGTAAGATAACTGATTAATTCCAGAAGTATTCGGAAGCCGATCTCGGAGAAATAGGGCCATTCTACTATTCTACTATGTCTTTTATTTTTATTTTTTATTTTTTTTTTTTTCAATAACATTCAGTAAAATAAAAGAAAACGTTGCTCAAATTGCCGTACATCTGAACGTCAATCAATGTCAATCTTGAACCATTGGCATTCCAATCATCACTGTGGCTAACGTTAGGATTACTTTAAGGCTGGCGTCGGACTAACCATACACCATACAGCATACACGGGGTGTCTAACTGACCATACACGTGCATAGATCCTACACTTTTGCATCTCAGAACGTGCATGTATTCTGTGTTTCATCTCGCAAAATGATGTTTTTATTAGGTGATCTCCTGATCATTGAATTCTGTGATTCTGCATGCTTCGCAGCTAAGAAAAATGTGGTGTAGACCTATCTACTGTACCAGCCGGATTGAGAGTGAATATCCAACTCTGTACCTTAGGCTGCTACATGACCCCGAAAAATTCCAGAACTTTGCTAGGATGTCCCCAAACAGTGCAAATCAACGTCATCTGTCCAAGTGTATGGCCATACAACAAACAAAAAATGAACATGCACATTCATGTGTATGGTATATGTTGTAATGTGTATGGTGTATGACCAGTCAGACTCGCACAAGACGTTACTGTGTGTTCATTTTGTGTATGGTATATGGTATATGGTGTATGGTGTTTGGTTTATGGTGTATGGTGTTTGGTGTATGGTTAGTCCCGCCTAAGGTTTGTTTAAACCGTGTCGGAAAAGCGGTTGGATCTGTGCTCTCCATAAATCAGCTGTCTAGCTCAGACGTCGCTCAGTACTACAAAGATAGATCAGATCTGGACCTACATCTTGGTCTAGATCTAGTCAACGATGAGGATCTCTCAATATATGTAAACGCTACTGGAGTAATGACATCAAACTCAGTATCTTGTTTGCAAGACTCGCCTCTCCACAGCTCAACATTATAAGGTGGGTTGGTTGAAAACATTAAAAATTTCATCTTCGTTAGAACTAGTCTTTGGCTAAAGTATGTATAGCTTTCCTTAGTCAAATTCAGTGATGAAATTGGTCAAATGAAACGATAAATGTCACCACAATTCCTGTATTTAATTATCATTAGGAGGTTTAGACAGGGGTAGATATAGATCCTGACTGAACTAAAGATTGATCTAGGGTACTGATTTAGATCTAGACACTAGATCATTGTTTAGGTTATATCAATCAAGATGATTTAATATTGATATTATGCCAGTTAGTCTCTTATCGAAATTAACTCTTCTGGAATCAGCTGTATCTCTATTGTGAGATGTAAAACTATAGTGAACTCAAAACACACTACACCACTCGATAGATAGAATCATGTGTAGATCTTAAAAGCTAGTGTCTAAAGGTGGAATTCTTTCCTACGGCTCATTAGGGTACACTTTTTGGGCAAGACCAGCTTGTGCACAACAAACCATTCCTTGATTAACTACTTCAAAGTAATATAATATTGCTAGATCGATCTATCTATCTATAGTCATGATTTTAATAGATTGTTTTAACAATATTCATAATATCTTCTGTCTCTTGCACTGTTGTCAACAGTTTGGAAACCCGAAGTTTTAAGGCTTTTATACCATGAGATTTGGACAACATCAGCAAAAAGCTTGTAGAGAATGGTTCTTGGCACATTGGGTAAACTTTTGGTGGCAGGCCATTATGAGTCTTTTCAACTATCTTCACCCATTATTGAAACTGAGTGACTATATACTGCGTCAATATTTACAGAATTTTCGAAATGAACAAAAGAATAAAAAACTGGTACACCCCAAACCATTGGTGTCCTGAATCTATAATTGAACCAAAGGAAAGTCATGTATATTTTATAAGTACCATCAATGAGTAACATCTCATCGTACTGCCTACAATAATTATTTTCTTTGTCGGTCATTATAGAAAACTATATATATATA
>JBCAUA010020867.1:0-12716 GCA_038406235.1 Peronia verruculata | reverse complement strand
GTGTGTGTGTGTGTGTGTGTGTGTGTGTGTGTGTGTGTGTGTGTGTGTGTGTGTGTGTGTGTGTGTGTGTGTAAAGAATATTAGTTACAACATTCAAATGTAACAGCCGAAAAATGTGTCGTATTAAGATTACCATTTGAAGAATATGTAAACACAAACAATTCATCCTCTTACGGAAATGAGAATGAGAGAGAGAGAGAGAGAGTGCGATAAGAGTGAGTGAGTGCTAGAGGAAGAAAGAAAGAAAGAGAGAATGTTTAAATACGAAAGAGGAAACCGTAAATTAGAGGGAAGAGAAAGCATGAGAGGGTCGAGTTCACAGGAGGGAAAGAGTAGCGGACAGATGACGGTGGAGATGGAGAGAAAAGGATAATGACTGTAGAGGACTCTGTCACTTGAAACATCTCTCTTCTTTTCCCACACTCCTACCTCATGTCCCTCTCCTAGTCTTCTTTTTCATTTTCTCCTTCACTCACCCAGTCGCCCTCCGAGGATTCTCTTTAAGGAAACGAGGTCATAAACCATCTTAACGTTTATACGTCAAATAGGCCTTCACCAGAAAATTTCGACAATCAACATGAACGTGATTTGGGAGCTTTCTCAATGCACGACAAGACACAAGGCAAACCGCATCAATATGAACCTGATTCAGAACATGTGTAAATATTAACAAACACACAATGCAAACCGCATCAATATGAACCTGATTCAGAAAATGTGTAAATATTGACAAAGACACAAGGTGAACCGCATCAATATGAACCTGATTCAGAAAATGTGTAAATATTGACAAAGACACAAGGCAGACTTCATCCTACACATGCGTTGGAGTTATCCTGGGGAGAGAGGGGGGCGGGAATACCTCATATCATTTTTATGCAGATCTACATCTTTAGTTATACGTTACTCGCGTTACACGTCTTCACTGGTATACAAAGTACTCGTCATAGTGCTGATGTAGACACAAATGTAAACCTTCCAACCCGTACCCCCTCCCCCCTCAGCCGGTCCTCTCCGAGTTGCACTGTCTCCGTGTCTCTGCTAAATTCGCATCTGTCTCATAAATTATCAGTTTTAAATACACAAGAGAGAAGACACGTTATGTATATAAAATACAAAAAAAAAAAAAAAGTAGAATATGAAGAATCACAACGGCGTCAGTAGCAATCTGCTACGTATTTTGTACTATCGTGTTAGTTATGACACATTCTACAACATACGCACACAGATACACTCATACACACATTGTCTCTCTCTCACACACAGACAGTGACACACATAAATCGCATTACTTTCTCATATCCGGAAGGGCAAGCTTGACGCTTTCAGCTGCATCAACAGCAGACTAGGTAATCGTGAGCATGTAATAGTTGTTGTTGTTGGCATTGTTGTTGTTGTGATGGTGATAGTAGTGATGATGGTGGTGGTAGTGGTGGTGGTGGTGGTGGTAGGGTATCGCAGACCACTCTTTGCTCTGTCTCCCTAGTTACTGTTTAACTGCAGTTTACTTCCGCATTGAGAAGGAGTTGTTGAGTGATGGCCAAGCCAGGGTCATTGTACTGGCCCCTAGCTCCCCTCCCCCCCCCCCACCCAGCCCCATCCCCTCAGGCCCTACCTTGTCTCCAGTGCCTAAGTATCAGTAGTATCTCCAACTGCCGACCCCCTTTCCCTCCCTCCCCCACCCTTCCCCCTCCGAATCCCTTCTTTCTGAAGAACTGACCACAGCCTTTAACCTCCCGTATGACTGGTGGCATCTCCCTTATAAACTCGTCCTGAGTGTCACTCCTGGCTTTAGAGTAGAATGTCCCTTTTGTCAGTCTGAGCAAAGACTTTATATCATTCTATCTAGAGAAATCTATTTTTTTTTTTTAAATTTTAAAATAGAATAATTAAACTACATGTCTACATATTAATTTTTCATTTGATTTATCGTTAAATATATTGAAAAAAAAGCATATTTGTTTATGTGTTCTTGTTGCTGTTATTATTATTACTATATTATTATATTATTCTTGATGTTGCTATTTTAATTATGATTACTGTCCACATTTTTAAATGTAAAATGTACTGGAACGCTGTGTGAATGAAGGGTCGTGTTAACGCAAGTTCGTCACATCATTGCATCATTGTTATAGAAAAAATGAAAGATCACTTAGACATATTTCTTTTAGTGTGATCTCGGAGATCTTTTGTGCCTTCTTAGAGCAAAAGTTACAGTTGCGGTTTCAAAGAGTTTGAAATGACATGTCTGGGAGGTGTCGACTTGGCAGTCGAACTGTTCTATGTTGTCTCCTTTGTTTAACACTTTGATTTCCTACGAACAAAACCCCAATCTGTAAACTTTATACCACTTTATAGTCCGTCAGTATTGCTAACTTCCATGGTAAATTTCTCGAATGATCTTATGATGAACTGTTAGGGTGACTTCTTGGTGAGCTGTTAGGAACTCCTTTTTGGTGAAGTCTTAGTAGGCTATGTATCTCTTTGTCGTGCATATATGTGATATAGGCTTAGTGAGTTGTTTAATATCCTATTATTGAAGTACAGGGATGATCGTTCGATGAAATGTTACGAATACGTTGGATGAAAATTTAGGATGTCTTTTCGATAAACTGATAGGTTGTCCTTTTTATCAAGTGTTAGGATATCTTTGTTCTTGTACACTCCAAGTGCTTTGCCATGCTTTTATATGTGTCTCAATGGTTGTTATTATACAGGATATGACTGCCATGTCGGTGGTCTCCCCCGGCTATCAATCTGCCGAATTTCAAACAGAGTTTGTGATAGGCTTATTAGAAACCGCCAAAAATCTCAGACTTAGTGAATTATTTTCGAGGACGTTGACTTGTACCCATCACGACACTCTAATTCTCCGAGCGTCCCAAGGCCTGGCCTCTCTCCTCTCTCCAGGCCGGACTGTTGTGATAGATGTGCAACTTAAGCCTGAGACATACATCAGGGCAGCCAGCGGAGAAACTGACATCTCAAAGTGACAGTCTATTCTAAGCCGTTACCCTCTGCATTCTATCCTAACTCGGTATCTTCAGGAAAGAGTTTTTTTTTTTTTAGTCAAACCTCAGAGTTATAGTAAACATGAAATCCATTTCAGACGTATCTCTGCAGTTTATTTAAGTTTATTTCCCAAGAAAACCTGCTTGTTTTGTACAAGAAGAGCTAATACAATTTTTACTGCATTCTGCTATGATGCTAAATCATATGCAGCTAAGGTAGCTGTCCTCTCATGCTCATTACAATCCCTTACTTTGATGACAGTCTACCGATGTTTCAAGTGCGATTATCTGTTGCAATACCTGTAAATACGCTAAAATATTCTATATCACAGTAAAGCGCCTATTAGTTGCAGTTTTAAAATCTCTGTGATTGAAAAATCATAATTCTATATTTCTCTCCGTTACAATGACTTTTTTTTTTTTTTTTTGTACCAAGAAATTGTAAAATTCTATGTAAATCTAATAAAAGCGACTGCACCAAAATATAGTTATTAGCGATTAGTAATCAAAGAATTAGAATGTCCAGTATAAAACAAGTTATATCGCTTTAAGCGTGTGTATCCAAGTACTCGTTAAAATCAGTTCTATAATATGTCTTTAATTAGAATAGGCATGTGAAGCTGCTTTCACCCGAATTCGTTTTGGTATCCGTGTACGTTTGTCTGCTAACATCGAATACAATCTTTAATCCACCCAGCTGGTTCTTTCATACTTGGTCCGACATCTCCAGACTGCCATCTTCATACCTCAGTCTGCCTATCTGTTACTAGCCAAAAGCAACAAAAAAATGCCAGTATAATAAACATTTGTGGTGACAATTATTATTTTACACACCCATTAAAAAAAAAAAAAAGCACAATAGTGGGCCCCTGACATTCATTGTTCTTCAGTAACTTCATTTTAGGTGTGATTACTTAACTTCATTTTCGCCTTTGTTGAGATCTTGACTATTATATGAAAATAGTGTAGGAATTATCTGAAGAACTATTTTTGATTTATATGAATCAATCAATCTTGCATCTGTATCTATATCTATGGCCTGAGCTTTTGTGGGCAGCCGGGATTCCAGGTGATCATTCGGCTGTCTGTCGACCCTTCACACCCGACAGGAGTTGTCAATGTATAGTTTTAAACGGGAATTAACCCTTTTTGCTTATATGTAGCTCCTGGTAGCGCTGACAGACAACATCTAAAGTTGTAGATCTCCTCAGTGATGCTAAGGTCGCCATATGCCCAAGACCAAAAAGATCCTAGATAGACTTCTCTTGCACGACTTTGATTAATGTGAACGTTAGTGTCATGCGTCATGTCACATCAGAATCCTCTTGTCACACACCAAGAAAGGGACTCAGGCAGAAAGACGAAGAGACAGCAAAATATAAACAGGAGACGAGGGTTGGGGGGGGGGTGGGGGGGGGGGAAGAGCAAAGCAGTTGTGATTAACGGATGGTTGGTTGTTTATCAAGGAGGTGGCAAGATATGCACCAGGCGGGGCCAAAAATCAAGGGATTGGTAGATTAATGAGGACTCTGCTGCGGCATGATGCGGGGAAAATGTCGTCTAGCACTTTACGCATATTTCTGCTGTCGGCATTTAAGTCCGAGGGAAATGCTCTGGTGGCAGTTGTGATAGCGGTAACGGAAAGTGTTCTGTGGCAGTGGATCTCTGTCGACAGTTTGCTTGTCTATACTAGCCAAAGGCAGCTGTATGAGTATAGGTATAGGTGAACAGCCACGTGTACACGCTAGCCCGAGTGAGCACTCCAAGGCGTGACTCTGCCCAGGTCGTTACTGGTGTATGCTAATTGTGAATTGGTGAGTGTAATAGCTTCTTCTTTCTCGTGATTCTTCTCATTTTCCTCTTCCTTTAGGTTTTATTTTTCTTCGGGAGTCCATCAGTTTGACAATGAATGTGATAATGTGAAGCCTTAAAGGTCGACAGGCACATTAGTGGGCATTTGTCCGCAATACTGGCAAATTATCGGGCCCCAGAACGGCGATTGGAAGGCAAAACTATGTCAAATGTTGTGGAATTTTCCATCTGCTTCATGCCGGAGTTGTATGGTGTATAAATATGTGTGTATATGTGTGGGCCCGCGCGTATGCCTGTTGATTGTGTCTGTGCGAGTGTTCGTGCCTGTGTATGTATATGAGTGTGTCTGAAGTCTCTTGGCTATTCTGACCGCAGCTTGGTCAGTTTCAAGTTACCAGTGTGCATCCTTTATCACTCATGAATTGTATTCGAGATAAAAGCATCTGACAATGGCTCTGCTGTCGTGGCTTCTATTTTATACAGATATATATGTACATAGGGATAGCCGAGATTTTGTGAGTTTTCCTGTTTTCAGGAGCCCTGTGTCTATGCTATCTAGATCTACTGTTATGTAGATAGGAATTCAGTTGTCTGACACTTGTAACTCTGGGTAGATAGCCATCAATATGCCATCGGTAAGATAGCTTGTATTCGTAAGACGTTATAGGAAATATGAGGCGGAGTGCTTGCTGTTACTGACACACTTCTGCTGGGGTTTCCTAGTCATTATGGACCTCTTGCTAAACAGGAAATATTATAATTGAGCAATGTTCAATGTCCTCCAAAAAATGTTTGCGTTTATCAAATTAATGACAGTTTGTATGGCAACTTCTTTTCTCCTAATAACTTAAAGTAATCCTTCACGAGGCACTTCCCAGTCTATAGATCAAATAAAACAGTCATATCTATTGGATAATGATCTCTGAAACAAGATGCGCTGAAAAAAAAAATTGCCTTGTTATCAAAATCTATATTAGAGAACATAGTGTATGCATACCAGGAAGAGTTTAAGAATTCATCGTGAGATCCCAACCGCTGTCACTAGCACACAGGAGACTTGGTGAGTGGACAATACTCGTATCAGAGAGTATCTTGCCTGTTATCGTCTGACTATGATGAGCAAAAATGTGTTGAATATCATGTGTTGTGTGTGTCCCAAGTGCATGTTCCTCTAGACTTTTTCGAGCTTAGACTTAGTGAATGTCCTGCATAATAGGGTTCACCAAAATCAGGGGAAATTCCATCGATCAAAAAAGTTTTGTCTCACTTCTTGCTTGACCCTGTTACAGTGGGTAGGAAATTTATGATGGAAACCCTTCTCTATGAATAAAATTGAACCTGGATACTCTCTCCAAATAATAATAGTTGTGATAATTATTACATAGGAAAGAGACGGGCGTATTTCCGGCCAAAACCAATGACTTCCGGCTTTTACCGGAAATGAGGCACAATCATGCAAACAATAGCGCTTAACCTTCATGGTAATTGATGTACTCGACTGCCGGTACGTTATCAGTATTTTATGAATATGGTATTCCGTCACGACCGCGGACTTGAAGATCAAATCTTGTTTAGAGGTACAATAATATATTATTTACGGAGAAGAGAATGATTTTAGGAAGCAGGACCTTGTAGATTGGTTTGTGTGAAGTGCTGAGAGTCTAGGCTCGAGTTGGACCCAGAGACTGTGAGACAGACACCCTGAAGGCGAAATTGACAATATCGGCTTATGGCATAAGCATAAATTAGCCTATTCTTATCCGGCTTGATGTGTCAAATGGATTATGTCAAATTCTAATGTTAAAAATATTTGATACTTAAAGCGGACGAGCAGTCACTTTGTTGAATGTCATGTTTTACCAAATTGCTCGGACTGAACTACATGAAGACCAGCAGGAACATACTGAAAATATATATATATAGTTGAGATAACGTTAAATGTTTCGAGGCAGCAAATTGCCGTAGACTCGGAAACATCTAATCAAAACAGTTGGTGTCACTTCAACTTTGAGAGTCCTGAAACGCAAAATTGCTTTTAGAATGAGCCATTTCGCACCGTCTACTACCAAGTTACTTCACTTTGCCCACCCATACAAGAGGTACAGCACAAGCATTGGGAAAAGGAAAAAAAAAAATACTTGCCGCTTGTTATGTGAACCAAAACTAACAGAAAATTCTGAAATATTCACCATGTCTTGAAAATGTTGTTTTCTTATCATGATAATTTTTTCTTAATTTTTCGCATTATGTGTTTCAAATAAGAAGAGAAAAGATTATTTTTTCTTTCTTTCCGATGCTTGTACTACACTTCTTGTAATTGGCAAAGGGAAGCAACCTAGCTGGCTGAAAACAAAAATGGCTCATTGTAAACTTTTGTTGTCGGATTTCGTAAGGCCCTCGTCACATTGGGCCATTTTAACCACGACTACTATATACATACTCGGTAGAGATAACGTATATGTGCAAAAGAAGAGTTCACACTCAGCCATGACCACAAAATAATGAGGAAGTTCCATGCTAGATGGCAACCCCAAAAATACGGCAAGAGTATAAACTGTACTGTAAGTTTTATACACATATATAATACACGACCTTATGTCGTTACGCTTACAAAGCCGCGTATCACAGCCTTTAGAAAAGCTACCCTTGTCACTGAGAACGCTATAAGACTAACAGAATCAAACTTCTCATCTCCATCTGCGATGATTGCTGCGTAACCGTTCTCGGATTTTTCTGTACGTTTTTTTTTTTTCCATCACAGTCTACTTAATTATGTCGGATAGCGACAGGTCTCTTTCTGCGTCATTCAGGACTTGGCTGCCACGGCAAGTTTGTTTCATCAGAGAAGCGCGTTGTTACTTTTCCCTCTCCGCTGTCAAAAACATCATGAGCTGCCGTGCATACAGTTTCTACTCATATCTTCGCTGGTTCTTGTAGGTGCTTAGCTTCCTAGAGCTCACTATTTGTGAGGTCTTATCGTCTTAACCCACAATCTGCGTGCCATTCACTGCTATATTTAACGCTTGATTACAAGCAGGTTTAGACCGCATATTTCCAAAATGCTTGGACTTACTTCGCGTAATAATTATTTGAACACTATCAATAATATTAATTTTTTATTTTTTTTTATTGTTGTTGTGAAGTATTTGCTGCTATTGATGGTGGTGGTGATGGTAGCGATGATGGGAGAAGAAGTGCTGGTGTGTGCGTCAAATTACTTCCCCTGGCCCCCATCCAGCGTCCTTGATGTTTGAGACAATTATTGTTGTTATCTCTATGTTTTCTGTACTTTCCTCCTGTCTCTGCGTTGGACTGGACATATGCAGAAGTTGTCTTCTTGTTAGTTTCGTGGTCAGGCCAACATTTATATCAGCATGTGTCCACTCGGTGACAGGCCCTGACCGCCACATCCTCTGGCCAAAGCTTTGTCTGTTCATAATCTTACATATCTGGAAAGGACAACGCTCCTTTTCTTTCTTTCATTTTCTTTTCTTTCTTTCTATCTTTCTTTCTATCTTTCTTTCTTTCTTTCTTAACCTTTCCTTTTTTCGTTACTCTTTTAGTTTTCATTCATTCTGTCCTTCTGTCTGTTTTCCTTCGTCCTGTCTTTGCATTTTCCTTCTCTTCTTTCTCTCTTTCCTTTCCTCCTTTGATTTAATCATTTATTGTCTTTATTTCTTTCGCTCTTTATGCCATTCTTTCTCGCGTTCCTTCTCTCTTTCTTCATTTATCTTTTGCTTCCTTCTGTTTTCCTGTCTGTTTCCTTTCTTTCTTTCATTCACTCGCGTTTATTCTTCCTTTTTGGATTTCCTGGATTTTTGTCCAGATAGCAGCATCTCCGCTTTCTACGGCACAGATTTTTGTCGACCAAGGGCTCTCTACATGTAACTTAAGAGATAAATAAGAGACGTATTTTCATTCTTATTTGAGCGAACTAGACGATAGAACCACTGAAAAAGCAGATTCTAGTTGTTCCGCTCCCCGAACCACTGGATCAAGCGCCCCTCCCACCCCCTCCCCCCACCCCTCTTCCAGCGGTATCCTTGCCAGTTCGCAGTTCTTAATATCAACATCTAAATGACCTTTCTATTTTTACCTTTCATTTTTTGAGGTAGGTCATACTCCTTCAACATGGATCAGGTCCGTTTCAGCATTTGACTTTTCTTAGTGCTATTCCATTTACTCCATATTTGGACAGTATGCACTCTTTCCCACTGCAAGCATTTCCCTTCCTGTTTCATGCCGGCAGAGAGCTTGTATATATGCGCTTTCCTCCTCCATGCCCAGTTTACATCAGTGGTACAACAATAAAAATATAATTTTATTACTATTATTATTATTATTTATGTGTATGGCCTTGCATTTTCAAAAAAGTAGAACTATCTAGAACACAGTTTGTTGAGAATAAAAATTGGGGAGACCGGCTTATCCGCCTATTTTTCATCCGATTTTGAACTGTAAACGGTTCTTTAACTTTTATAAAGTACTCACGGGATCTCCAAAATATCATCCGCAAACACTAGACTTTGGGCCTCCCTCCAAAGAAAGCCAAGAGACCGTTGCTCTGAAATGCAGGCAGGTCTCGAACTGACGACGTAAGTTTACACCGAGGAACAGACATCTAACCCTTTGAGGACGGCATCCTCAGAATAGGTAAATCTACGTTGTTTGTCATAAGCCTTTCAATCCTAAGAAAGTAGGATTATCTCGGCTTTAGGAGGCTGCATGTTTTTGTTAAGAATTTGTGTGGTTAGAAATTTGGAATTTAAAAATTTTGCCCGGACAGCGGCACTCAGCCTACTCTTTCATCGATTTTGCACTGCCATTATTATAAAATGTGCGTAATGTACACACGGGAGCTCTGAAATTTATTCGCCCTTATCTGAGAAGGCTAGACTTTGGGCTTTCCTACCCACAGGAAGCCAGGGAACCCTTGAGTCACTGAAAAAAATAATGCGGGTTTTCGATTTTCGTGGACCTGCGGGTCGATGCCGGCCTGTTTTCTCCATGAGCAGACGCCAGACCACAGAGCCAGTGCGCCCCCCCCCCCAGGTAAATCAATTCACGTTGACTTATATAATGTATAGCCGTCGACATAGACCTTCAGGGCACTAGCGGAGTTTTGAACTGTCGATTCTCAGGTAAGCGGGGTTGCTGACTTCCTTCCATCTCACTTCAACAGTCTTGCTTGCACCTTTTCCCACTGCTTCGTTCTCCACCACCAACCACCTCTACCCCTTCGCCTCCCCCCCCCCTCCTCCTCCTCCTCCCACCCTCGTCCTCTTTGTAGCAGTTGCCGTAGAATTTAAGGTACTTAAGGATGTCCTGAAAAGTCAGTCCACAAATATACCGGATCTATTAATTTCGTTCCTAAGTCCATCCGGCCGATACTTTCAAACCCATCTCTCCCCAACGTTATTGCTCCCCGCCCTTCATTTCAACAATGGAACCTGAATATGTAAAATGTTTTTAAGGCAATTGGCGTAATTCTTCAGGACACCAAGGGCGTCACGGACAGTCAACGATCGGAAAGGCGGAATTTCACCCAAGGTCTGAAAGCTTTCATCGCGTGCAAGACCGGAACACGTCAATCTCAAATCCGCCAATTGGCTGAGAAAGGGCCCATGACGTCCCAACCTTACCTGAGGGTATGTCATCTATTTGTGGATTTGAGCTTTACCTAAGCTCGCAACAAGACGTCCTGGAGGCTTATTGGAATAGAGCAGTAATGCATGTACTGTTAGTTAAGCATTGCATTACAATCGGCCAAAAGCCCAGAAAAAACATTGAAATGGAGCTCCTAAGGAAAGAGAGAGGGGAGGGAGAGAAGGGGGGCACGGTAAGAGAGATGATATATTTGAGGATGAAATTAAACCTGGGTAAAACAGACATAGGCTCAGCTAAGGAAAAATTAACGGAGTTTGAAGGTGTTGGAGAAGTGTTGCTGAGGCCCCATGCCCCAATCTGGATCAGCACAGTGCAAGCGCGACAAAATTAGATATTAGTATTATACATTGTGTATGTGTAGCGTAGTGGCTCTGTGGTTTGGCGTCTGCTTCAGGGTGAAAATAACTCACGGCGGTGAGGCCGGGATCGACTCGCGGGTCCTCCAGTGGAGGATAGAAGGATATGGATCGAAACATGCATTTTTTTTTTTTTTTCAGTGACTCAACGGTCCCCTGGCTTCCTCTGGGTAGGGAAGCCCGACGTCTAGCCCTTCTTGGATAAAGAAGAATATATTTCGGAGGACCCGTGTGTACGTTACGCACGTTAAAGAACAGTTGCCAGTTCTAAATCGATGAAAGAGTAGGCTGAGTGCCGTTATCAGGGCAAAATGTCCAAATTCCAAACTTCTACCCACAAAAATTCTCACCAACATCAGGCAGCTACTTGAAGGAGGGATAATCCTACTAATTCTGGATTGAAAAGCTTAAGAAAGAAAACACATTATGTATTACTTTTATCAAAGCATTTTCTTGGCTATACATCCTCACCATATCCACTCTCATGGCTTTTTTTTAACAAAGCTTGTCACATTTCAAGGTTTGGTTACGTAAGTACATGTTGTCAAATAGTTAACAATGAGCAACTACGAAGTCGCTCACAAGACCGAAGAAACATCGCTCACATGTCTGTTTTTCTGGAAACCCCCCTCCCCTCCCCCACCCTTAAGGTGGTCATAGACGGCATAGATATGCCTTAAACTTCGCTTGGACGTGACCGGTACCCCACTGCACAGCTTCATACGGACCGTACATAGGTCAATTCAAAATAAAGCTTAGTATAGGCCTATGCGTGGCCTGTGTAAAATCTGTTTGCAACAGATTTATCTGAGCTCACCGTGACTGAGATTTCTTTACATATACTGCTGGCCTGTATCATGTTTTACCATGCAACCCAAACCGTGGGCCCCTAGGTCAAGAGAGTATATTATTCTGTGAGTTGTGACAACACAATTACTCACGGCCGAGATAACCGCATCGGGGACTGACTAAGCCTTAATAAAGAACCACCCAACCATCGTTGATCTTTGCTAGTGCTACTGATAGATGCCATGTTGTAGACAGACTAAGACTGCGTAGATTCTCCTGCTTATGTGCATGTTGTGAAGACCGATCTCAAGACGTGTTCACGGTAAACTCGAAATACGTTACGTCCTTCAGGGTGGTCTCAAAGTAGATCTATTTTTCAAGACAAACCTGTGTCCTTATACTACCACCTTATATAAAACCAGATAGACATCAATAGAAGTGGCCAGTCGTAATGTCTGTCCCTCCTTTATCTGTTTATACCGAATCTTGTACAGGTGAAGAGTTTTCATGAGATTATGATCTCCCTCATGGCCAGTTAGTGACAGGATTACTAGCTCCGCTTGTGAAACAGGATGTCTTAAATGTCCAGCCAGTGATCAATTGGTGTCTCAGCGACGCCAACTTTTAACCTCCGAGAGTTCAGAAAATACATAGAGCTATGTGGCTTTTACGTTTTAAGCCTTTAAACCCAGCATTCCCTATAGAATCCAAGAGTGCATGAATATGTGTGATTTAATACATTAAACCTACCATGGCATTTAATTTTAATAATCTAGAGTCTGTGAAATACATGCAGATGGGCTGGGTTAAGTCTTTGGAATTCAATAATTACCGATTTAGACTTTTCATAACAGTGATTAAAAAAAAAAAAAAAACACTAACAAAACTTGAAATTCCATTCTATATAGGAATAAACCTTCCAATATATGTAACTCAATCAGTCCAAAAATTTTCAAGAGAGTCTATGTTTCTTTTGAGCAGCATTGTGTCCGTGTATAAGAAATGAAGAAAGAATTCTCTTGCCAAAGCGCTTCACTGCTGAGTTGTGTCGTTTCAAGCAAATTTTCGGCGTTCTACGCCC
>JBCAUA010020857.1:0-11038 GCA_038406235.1 Peronia verruculata | reverse complement strand
TTCTCCCTTGCTCCGTCTGTCTCTCTCTCTCTCTCCCTCCCTCCCTTCCCCCCCCCCCCCCTTTTTTTTTAAATGACAGTGATGAAATGATGCGTAAGTGGTAGAAATCTTCATTTGTTTACCCTTCACACCTAATACAGCTGGTTTAATCAGTAGGCAGGATCGGTTGGCAGTGATGGAGAGCCATGTATCATTTGATTGAGCGCAAAACTATGATGTGACAAACTGGCATAGTGGGGATTTTTACTAAAAATTGAGAAATCATGTGAAATTTGCATTATCTATTTGAGAAAATGATAATCTGTTAGCAGGAGGGATTATGACTGACTGCATTATAGCGAAAACAAACAAAAATTGGCCAAGTAATGAGATACAGTGCTGCACTCATTCGTCGAACTTGTTTGTGCAACAGAAATAATTCGAGGGATCCATGTTTCGAGGAACATGTGAACGTACTAGAGGATAGGGGAAACAACCCTTGTGTATAATCTATTGACTTTACGGTCGAAAATATTGCAAAACCCGTTTCCGTAATAGTATATTTTCCTTCTTCTTTTTGTAAACAGTGACACTTTATTTAATGTTTTATTGCGTACACATATAGCCAACGAAAATTCAAAATTAGATCTAACACAGATGTATTTAGCCTAACAGGAACAGTAACGCAGGCCTATTACTACTAGTATTAGCAATAGTAATAACTCCACAACAAGTGAAGGACATCACGAAAGATACAATTAGGATCTGTACACACACGTACAAAGAATGAAACATTTTATTTGCCCCCCTCAGGTGGTTGAAAAATTTCTTTCAGCGACGTTTGTCCAACTCTTTGGTCGTCGCCAACTTTTCTACTTCTGGCCGATCAACTGCCAACTTTTAATGGATCCATGAGACAATCTCGGTTTTATAATAATTTGTGATACAAATTTTTTGTAATGACTGAAGAAAAAAAAAAATTCACATGATGACAGTGAAAACCGGAAGTGCGACAGAGTTATCGTCGTACCTCAGATGATAGTCAATAGTCGGACTGTTCCGCAACTGTTTGCAGATCGAGATAGACATTTGTAGCGTTAAATTCCTCACATCCGACAACATGCAGTCGTGTTGTTGATTAAAAAATCAGCACTTCAGAGTACTGACAACAAATAATGTGCCCATGATCTTGGAAAAAGTAGTGTAAGAGGGCAGCTGTTCGCAGTCTAGATCTAGAATCTAGATAGAGATTCCGTTCTAGATCTAGATCAAATTTTATTACACTTTTTTTTTATTATGGTGACGACACTGCCTGTGGGATCATTTTAGTTCTTGGAATTTCAAGATGTTAGATCTATATAATTTTATAGTCCCATACCAGGTTCTTGTGAAAAGTTACAAACTTCTCTTAACCCTTTCGTGTACACATTAATCAGTGGCAGCCCATCCATGTGTGTTCAAGTTCCTGCGCACTGTGACAGCCCCGTGTGTTTAGATTTTCTGACCTTCAGTCGGCTGAAGTTCAGTGGCAGAGAAACAATCACAGTGGATTTGTTTTTCAAGCAATGCACCCCATTTGTTAAATTTAGATGAAGAATGAGTGATTTAGCCTATCTACTGTATCCGTTATTATTATCAACAATCTATTTTAATAATCAATGCGATATAAAAAGAAGCAGAAAGTGAGAGAGAGAGAGAGAGAAAAATATTAAAATAATATTATAATGTTTTGAAGAGTAAAATAGTAGGAATAAACAAATTTCATTTTTATCTAATAAGTTTCTGCTTGACTTTGCATTCGTAGTCAACGCATAAGACTGAGATCTTGACTCTACATCTCGATCGAAAGCTAATCCGTGTCTAGATCTAGGCTAGATCTAGATCGCATCCAATATAGATCATAATATGCAAATTGTACGGTTTTTTGGCGTTTTACCAGTCATCCAAATCTTGATCTAATCCAGTATTAACGCCTGATTCCTAATTACCCACTTTCTTAGACTTTCACAAACGAGTTCAAAAGTGAGTGAACGAGACAGTGAGAGCGCAATGGCGATTGACAAGACAGAAGGAACGGTCTCATGCCGCTGACCAAGGGGCTGTACAACATGCTGTGTAGCTGCCTCAAAACATGCGCTAACATACCCTAAGTATCACAGAAACCTAATTTGATTCGTCTGTGAGGTTCCTTTCTATTATTAGATCACGAACGTCATTTTATCGACCAATGACAGCCCTCCTGTGTCGGTTTCTGTCGGTCTGAACAGTAAAGCGGTGGGCCAAGTGTTGGTTTCTGTTGCTCTAAACCTTAGGCGGCGATCTCGGACGTGTCGGTTTCTGTTTGCTTAAACATGAAAGGGTTGAAACAATGAAAACTAGCGTGAAAACCCCCCTGATTTTTTAAAAAGTGTCTTGCTCTTAGCACTCTTGCGTAACTGGGCAGTGCCATGGTTGGGGGGGGGGGGGGGGGATATTCCAGCTTTTTTGCGGAAACAGTTTGATATCCCTGATTTTTATGGTAATGTTACCCATCCTCTGCTTGGCCAAATTGTTTGTGATTCACATTTTACATTTGATCAACTTTTAAAATGGCATTTATAAAGTATTTGAAAATGTCTTAAACATGGTAGTTTTAATGAAACTTGTTGCAGTTTTCCATTTTACAATTATTTCTACAAGAAAAAAAGTTCAAGAAGTAAATTTTTGTCTCCGAATAAAAACTGCACAAGAAGCACTTTTCTTATTTTTGTATGTCAGAATGACAGGCCTCATTCTAATCAGTTAACATTTTTAATTGGGCACAATTCTCCACAAAGGTAGAGAGTGACTGCGACTTACGATGTCACAGAAATATAACTGGTATTGTATCTTTGTGCATTGTCAGCTGAGTATTGCTGTCTTTATTAAATCATTGGAATGTACTTTTGCATTGTGATGGTAATTTTGATGAAGCATGGAGCAGCTGCATATACCTTGGTGTTTCATATTTGTACCCATTTGTTTTTTCTTTTAGGTGGAAGAAGCTGTGGCTGTATTGCAGGCCCACCAGGCTAAAGAAGCTGCTGCCACCAAGAAAGATTAAGACACTACTGCAGCAAAGAGCCAGTTGTAGGATAGTCATGGAAGAGGAGTTGACTTCTCAGACATAACTTCCTCTGTCACTGTTTTTCCCCCTATTCTATTTATATTGTTTGTTTTTATTTAATTTTTTCATTTCATATCTGGCTTCAAGTCTTTAAAGTTTTTTTTTTTTTTTTTTGAAAAGATTATCTTTTTCCTTCTAGATTGCCCAGAGGAGAACATTGCTTGTGCTATAGTTTCTAATGTATTAACTATAAATTTTGTGATTCTGAATTGGCAATTAACCCAAGTTTTGAAAGTTCTTTCTAACCTTTGATGTCGTGACTTTTTCATTTTTAAGGGGCCTAAAGTTGAGGAAATAAATCTAAAAACTGAGTTTAGTCATTAAAAACCTGGATATTTGAAGAGAGAGGTGCATTTTTCTAAGTGACCCAGCATAATTACCATTTGGAACTTTTTTTTTTTTTTCCCTCCCCAGTCATAAGCAGTTGATTCTCATGCTTTCCTTTTCTTGTCCTTGGAGACATTAATTCATTTTATTTTTTTCAAACATTACTTTCCTTCAATATTTTGATCCCTAAAATATTCTAAATAACCCTCATGATTGTGACAGGGTTCTCGTGTGGAGAGAACAGATTTGTATCAGCTGGTGCAATTCTTCAGGCTCAGCATTTTTTAGATAGATTCTAAAATTGTCTCTAAGATTCCTCCACCAGTAATCTATCACAAAGTGAAAGTTATGGATAAAAAATTCAGACCATCTTTCAACCCTGCTCCATCCATTCTTGATCAGATGTTCGGGAGCCCACAGTTTCATATTTATATATTTCTTGCGGACATAATTATGTTTTGTTTTTTTTTTCTCTAAATAAGACATATAGCAACCAAGATGCCATTGCATTGTTCTAGTGATGTGTGCTGTTTCTCAGTGGCAAATTTGTCTGTGGTGTTAAACAGGACCATTTTTTAAAAAAGGACCAGGGAAAAAAAAAAGTTTTATTAACGCACTTTCTATTTATGAAGTTTAGGTATTTTTTGGCTATTATGCAGGCGTTAATTTTTGTTTGTTTTTATTTGATTTGATTTGAATTTTAGACATGGATGTAATATAGATAAAAAATGAAGTTTGCTGTTACAGAAAATTAAGGAAGCAGCACCGTCAAATACAGTAATGCTAATGGCAATAAGGCCAGCAGTATTGAATGGTTGTGAAATTGAACGCAAATGAGCACTAGTGTTATCTATCCATATTCCGAGTTTGGACACAATAGTTTTGGTGCTGTTTCCATGGCCCAATGACGCATGCATACTCATTGCCCTTGAGTATGGAATTACCTCAGCTCTCTAGTGCCACAAATGGAGGGAGGCAATAGGTTTGTTGTGTTTTCCCTATTTCTGTTCTTTTTTTTTTTTTTTTCTCGTTATCCTCATTCACTGGTCAAAGGAGGGAATATTATATACTCTCTGTGGTGTCCGGCATTTTTTTGTTGTTCTTGGTTTTGTTTGGTATGGCATTTATTCTCTTTTAGAACCTGCTCAGAAGAAGAAAAAATGTGATGTCTTTGTTACTGCTTTGCTTCTCATCAGTACTTGTGATATATGTTCAGTTGTCCTTCCTTTGTGGCCCTAGAGAGTTTGCATTTGTTATTCACTGGAGAATAACAAGCCTAAACAAAGAAAAAACAACGTAAAAAAAATTTTTTTTTTTTTTTTGCTAATGGTTGTGCCATCAAACGTAAAAAAAAAAAAAATTAAACCATAAAGTATGGTACATCCATTTTTTTTTTTTTCTCTTCATTTTGATAAACTGACATATACTGCATTCAGCTAACCAAAAACAAAAAAATCTGAAAAAAAAAAAAAATTAAAAATGTTTCTATGAAAAAAAAAGAAGAAATGAAGACAATCCGTGCTCTGCGGTGTGTTCCATAGTGCTGGCCTTTGCTCTTGGTATTTGGATTGCTTGTTTAACAGTTGAATTTATCGAAGTAGCTTATTTAATGACAATAAACTTCTTCTTTATTCATTGATCATTGGTAGTTGGTTCTGTGTGTTGTTTGATCAGCTTGCTGAAAGAATATACATATACTGTGTGAAATAAAAGGCTGAAGGACTAGACATTGTTATATGCTGCTTTTGTAGAGGATTCATCAGTAACATTACATTACTAATGTTTGTATGCTGCACAAAATTCAATCTATCACAAACAGAATGTGTTTGAACTGGACAGAATACAATCTATCGAAAACAAAATGTGTTTGAACTTGAGTAAAGCCTTGAAATTATTATCTATGGGAACATAAGACAGTTTTATGAAATCAGAAATTTTCGTCATTGAAATTGTAATGTGAGTGTAGGTCATTGCATCGTACTGAAACAAAATAGAAAAAAAAAAATGAGTACTTGTTCCATGTTCTAGCAATAGCAAGCAAAATATGGTTGTACATCTAACTCTATTCCTGTTTCTCTTATTTCCCATGACAAATTCACTACATACACATAATGTAAATGTACTGTTCCTGGTATGTCCACAAACTACATGTACAATGTTTTAATCTCATGCAACTTTCAACTGAAGAAATCAATAAACAATTTGTTTTGGGAAACTGACATTCTCTTACAGTTTTCTGCTGTGGTAGCGTACACCCACTTGCATTCCACTTTCACAGATTGATTACTACATCACATGCACTCAGTGTTCGTAGCACATGAATTGAAAATTCTACTTAACGGTCACTTCATAAGTTCGATGTTTGACCTGATGATTGACACTTTTGCACTCATTCAATCACAAGCCTGTGACTCAGCTGTATGGCATATAAACAGCCTTATTGTATGAATGAGCCCTGCAAGAAAGTGAAATACATGTACACATACATGAAATGAAATTTGAAACAATGATTGCAGTATTGCCCTCAGGACAAATTTGAATGATTTGTAGATTTCGACCAGCATCATGTTATGTAATTTACTCAATGTTATTACATGGACTATACTGTTATCCACGTTCCCTCAGTCAATGCCAGGCCAAGGCAAGAATCAATTAAAAAAAAACAAAACTGAAAACAACAAACACCTAACAAAAAAAAGCACTTTTTACTGTTAAGAGACCGTTTCGTTTGGATAGAAACTGGTCAAAGGGAGGTAATTCAGTAATATGTATAGTACATTTTGATATACAAGTGTTGTGTCCCTCGTTTTCCAACGATTTCCTTACCCAGCACTGGGATCGCTCGACACTGAATTTCTTAATCGATACCAGTATTCGTGATTGGCTAATATCGACTAACGCCCATCCCTAGTGATGTGCACTAGGGAAGTAACTCGGAGAAACTGCAGGAACTACACGCATAATTATAATACATGGACATGTGCAATCATTCACATCATCTATCTGCACACCTACCCAAATGTGGTTACATAATGCCCTTCCACAACTTAGGCGGCTTGTGTTCCGCTTTTTTTTTTTTTTTTCCAATTAAAAAAAAAAAAAAATGACCACATCATTTTCATTCATGATAAAAATGTCTCCATGCGTTCTAAGGAACTCTCTCAGTGCAGTTAGTTACATGTATACAAATTACATGAACATGTATGCTGTTTGATTCTCATTCTGTCGTCTCCTGAATCCTGATGGATGGGAAGATAGATAGATAGGTATTTGCCAGTATGACTGAGTATCAACTATCATTATCATGTACATACATGTATAGTAAAGCTGATGAAGGCCATATTTTTTTTTTTTTTTTGTAGAGGCACCAAACAAAATCCTTGATTTACTACCCAGAGTACATGCCTATGTGCCTGACCAGCAGGTGAACAGTAATAAGATGGAGAAAGAAGGGTCATAATTGATTTGACCAAGAATATCTTACTCTTCGGTGCTTAACAATCAAAACATGGGAAATATTCCGATTTGAATTGGTGGTTATAATAATACAACATGTATAAACCGTTACAGCGATAGTGGAAACTCTTGAAAAAGAAGCCTTACTAGTTTTATAATTATAGTACATGTAACATTTTTTTTAGTCATATTCATGAAATTTGTGACAGAATTTAGATACTGTTTTAGTTCTATATTCATCCTAGATTTCTTGATAATCGGCCCAGAAGTAAGAAAGAAGATAAGCACATTTGTGTTGACAAACATCTTTTGAGATAAACGCAATTTTCAAAGAGAAAAATAGGCCTACTTAAAAGAAAAAAAAAAAAACCCAAAAAACTTTTATATTGGACTTTCAAACTAAACCCAGAATTGTTTCAAGTTCTAAAGTTATCTCAGTGATTTCTATGACATTTTGCCTCTTCATCTACTCATACATGTACAATATGTATTTCTTTTTATCCCCTTTCGCTCCCCCAGGCCTTACCCCTATCACTAACGACGCGCCGTGGAGTAGTTTCACTGTTCAGGGGCATGGGAGGCCTAATTATACGGCCGTCACGTCTTCTTTGATCAGAAATAAAAATGTTTTAACCCTTGATGTGACAGACAGTGCACTACTTAACTGTGCTCTGAAACGGCAGACATGGGCCAAATTGTGTTCTCATAAGGCCGTGGGAACTTCATTTTAGAGGTTCTGGTGAAAATGTTCGCTGATTTTCGGTGTGGTCAGCGTCTCTAGTGGTCATCCAGGAGCCCTTGATACATGTACATGTATTTGATTTGGTGGCGGAGATCAAAATCAAGTCTTTTCTGCGCCATTTGCCCGTACAAAGCGAAATATTGTCCATCTATCATTGAATATTGAGCCCCGACTGTTAAATGCCTGTCCCGGACCACCTTGCTCGTTGCTCGGTCTTGAGCCCCGACCGAAGCTTGTTAAATGCCTGTCCCGGAATATTATTCACGGGTTCAGGACTTGGTCTTTCAACCTCCTGGATGGAGGTTATCTCGACCTTTGGTGGGCTCTCAGACGGACTGGGCTCTTATATAGTGGGTTCCTAGGCAATAGACAACCGTATTATATTGTAGAACTACGATGCACCAAAGCGATTGCAAAAGACATGCAAAAGAAACAGAAATACGGTAGGCCTAACAGGGCCGGTGTTGAAAGGATGCATCTGCTCTTTAAAAATAGAAATAAATGTGGTGGAAAATAGGCCTACATAACAGTCTTACAGACTTGAACACATTACAGGGTGCTATATTTACACATTGAACACATTACAGGGTGCAAGAAAGTGAACAAAATTATTAAAGGAAAACATTTACCCGTAGTCCCGTACTAACATCGACACCCTTTACAAGCAAGCTTATATATCACAGCTTCACATAATTCGGGAAGACTCTTTGCTTTTAATTTGTAATCAACTGAATTGGTATTCCTAAAAAAAAAAAAAATTGAAGGTATGTTGTATGTTAGAACTAATCGTGAGCGTTGCAGAAATCAGACCTGCCATCGCCTGTGCGCTTAACAAGCTGAGAAAATGTTCTTTGAGTCTGCTCTGTCTAGCACTGTAAGTGATACTTTCTATTTGCCTGTAATGGGTATATTCTTACATATATATTTATATCTTGTATCTCATCGACTGTGAATGTACGGTAATTTCCTTTTGAGGACAGATAATTTTTGTCTCCGTCATAACTTTTCCTATCTAACTATCTTACAACTGAACACGCCATGGCATCTATTTGATTTTGACGAGTAGATCTAAATTTATGGGATGCATGTTATTGGCCATAAGGTAGCCTAATAATGCTCATATGAACAACAACAAGAAAAACAACAACAAGAAAAAAAACAAAAAAACAATGAAAACAATTTTTTTTTTAAAATGTGGTTTGTGCACTATTTTTCGCATGATTGTAACGACCGTTCAATTGTTTGAAAGAAATTACGTTCAGCACTGTACAAAAAAAAAAAAAAAAGTGGAACGCTGCTTATCTACTCAAACCCTTTTTTACTCATAGCAAATCTGCTGACCTGCTGCTACACACTATATTTCTTCCTTTCTCTCTTTCTTTTTTATAAAATTAAATCATGAACGACTAGATTTTTCAGAAGCTATAAAATACGGGATTTTGTAAGACTTACATGTGCACTCTACTGCTAAAGTAGGAGAGGTGAATGAAACAAAATGCAGTGCCAAGAACGCAATTAGATAAGAATTCTCAACCCGCACTAGTCTGAGTCATCTTCCTCAAGAGTTAACAGTCTTAGGCCATGACTGTTTGTAACAGTTTCTGAACTTTGTCTTATGATTTATCTGACACAGTTTATATTAAATGTATGTATTTCATTGTACGCTTTTCTTAACAAATTTAAACCAATACTTGATATTCCATACCTCACACCACAACCACCACGACTAGGCCTAAGCGTTTCACTGCTGGCACTATTATTAATATATTACTATTGGAACAACAGCAACACAATTACAATCATTGCCTCAGAACTCATCCTCACAATAACGACAGCAATAGCTTCTGTGCGCTTTTCGACCACCTATGAGACGGTTATCTCGACGAGTAACAAATAAGTCTTTGTTACTACTGGTGTAAAATCTAGGATTGATTGTAAGCCTACAGGGATATGTCTACAATTTTCATGTTTGTTTTGTTTGTTTTACTTAGGCTCCCTCAATCCTGAGACAGCAGGATTATCACGACTCTATGTACATGTAGCTGTTTGTTTTTTGTTGAGAATTTTTGTGGACAGGATTTGGAATTTGGAAATTTTGCCAGGACAGCGGCACTGCGCCTACTCTTCATCGATTTTTAACTGCAAGGGTTTTTTAAGAGTTATGAAATAGATATGTCCTTATCTGAGAAGACTAGACGTCGTGCTTCTCTACTCAGAGGAATCCAGGGGACTGAGTCCCTGAAAAACATGTTTTTCGATCTTCATGTTCTTCCTTCACCAGTCGGAAGGCGGGAGTCGGTCCCGGGGCAAAATTCACATACGTGAGTTGTTTTCTAGATGAAGTAACTGCCAAACCACATAGCCATGGCGAACCCCCCCCCCCCCACCCCCCTCCTCGCTTCCCATTAATTTTCATGTCTCGATATCGTCGGTTTGTTGTTTGATTGTTTGTTTGTTTTAATTTTGCTTTTGTTTTTGTGGTTTTTTTTTTTCTTCATGTCTCTTGCTAGGCCCACAACGAAATAAAATTACGCAATATCTTCTAAAAGCGACTCATAAGAGATAAGAGCAAGAGGTTATCGGTTAAATAGGTCGTTCTTATTTTCAAGAACCCCATTTTCAAGAACCCCCTGTCACTGAAACAACATAAAAGCCTGTGAACTTTTAACTTTACCAAACTGACCATAGAGTGGAGACAAGAAATTGACCCTAGAATTGTCAAGGGGGCCGATTTGCTTCAGTACGTGCCTATTATGCTCTGCGTTGCTCATATTACTTTTTTTTTTTCACAAGTACATGTAATATAATACTAGAAATGCGTCTTTAATGCCACTCAGACCACTTTGTCACGTCTTAAACTATAATAAAAATATTTATGGAACACAGGCATTGTAGATAGTTTCTTCTGAAATTTTGAGGTTAGATTCTCCGAGATCTTTATATTACTATATTCTCAGTGCCATTCCCCACCCTCTTTTCTATCTTGTTATACAGGCCTCAGATTTGACTAAAAGATTATAGTCAGACAGAACTACAGCAACTTCAGTCTTGTTATACTTTCCATAACGATGATATCATCTGCGTTTATTGCCAAAGGCTACTGTTCTGTTTCCATATCTTGAAATAGTTGAAAAGGTCACTAAAAACCCACAAATTGAAGAGATCTTACATAGTTTTCAATACGACAAATCTCCACCCATTTTGCCTCATAAACTCACCACACATCGGATGGGCGTTTTGTAAGTTCTTTCATGCCCATTTGGAAATTTCAGAGGAAAATGTTTTCCCACTTGTCTTACATATAATTCAAACATTGCAACAACAACAACAACAACAACAACAACAACAACAACAACAACAACAACAACAACAACAACAACAACAACAAC
>JBCAUA010020846.1:0-12716 GCA_038406235.1 Peronia verruculata | reverse complement strand
TCCATAGCAACCACCAAGTTATATATCAAAATCTCTATCAAATTGTGTTTACTGGGTGCTAAATAATATTATTGAGTAAAAAAAAATGTGCATTGGGTTTATTTTCTGAAATTTAGATTTTAAGGTGGTAGATCCCCTTAACAAACAAAATGTTCAGCCCTTCCTTATCATCACATGAATGCAGGGAATTCAGAGTAAGCACCTTTCAGTGATAAGAGAAACTTGGGGAGGGAAAAGAGTCAATAATGTTGACTCCAGGTAGTTAGTGATATGGAATACAGTGTACTATAAAAATACAGTGTATTTGATATACAGTGTACTTTTAGTGAGGCACACATGTATTTCAAGGTCAGGTCTCGGCTTTATGGGTTTACTTAAGGTGTGCACGTCTACATATGTCCATTATTTGTCAAGAGGTGCCGCAGTCTGCCATGCATAGAGCCTACATGGTACACAAATCAGGCTGAGTGAAAATCCCTCAGTCATGTGATCAACTTCAAAATACATGTATCTCATCTCATTGGACCTAAGTTTTCAGCTTCTTAACCTCTTCTTGGATATGTGTAACAGGAAGGAAGTGATACAGTAAATGTAGATGTGGCTTACAACAAGAATTTGACTCACATCGGTGACAATGAGTTAAAGTTATGGCTTTGGATAGTTCAAATCAAATTCCATCACATGAGGAAAAGACTGTTGAGATATCTGTCTCCAAGACAGACAAAAACTTTGAAAGAGAAATGAATGCTATTGATTGAAAGTCATTCCAAAAATCAATATGGGCTGATTGTTGTGCTAGGACTGAATCAGTGCTATGTGATAATTGTGATATCATGCTCTGTGCTGAGCAAGTCTTTCACTATCAGTATCCAGCATATTGCAAGCTGCAGCTGTTACACTAAAGGTTTAACAATAAAGAGCCATGTTTTTACACCATCTGTCTTCATATCTCTTTCCTCTGTTCAGCCCGCTGCACATACAGGTAACTCATTCAAATCAATCAATACCATTCTATTTGTTAACCCTGAAAGTGTCAAATAGAAATTGCTGTATTGTTAGCTTTTCTATGGTGACACTTATAAGTACTCATGTTTAGAAATACATGTGCATGTAACAGTTAATGCTATAAGTAAGGTTGGCACAATGTAAGTACATGTAACATGGTAAATTTACAAGTATCTGTTGTAAAACTATCACCCTAATAAATCCTTCAGTATAAAATGTGCTCAGTGAAGTCATTCTGAATCTTCACGTGGTCACAGGCTGAAATGAGTGTAACTTTAATTATGTATACAAAATATCAGGTCTTTTCAATTGAAATGCATGGAAAGAAATTCATCCCATCTTTCTTCTAGACTCAATCATTATTGTTACTTTAGTTTAACAAGCAACACAAAACATGTTACTCAAGTGCCATATCTCGAAAAAAAGTTCCAGAGTATGCCTGATTGTTCCATTATGATTAACAGCTGATGAGATACCAAAAATACATGTACATGTATAACTTACACTAACATTGCTGATAATGGTGAACAGGTTTTTAACCACATCGAACCCTTCACTCTTCTAGTGTTAAGCACACATACATTATACATATACATGTGTGTCAAAATGAGTTGTATGTTGATTTTCCACCAGACTGAATTGTTACTGTCAGTAAACTATCACCTCGTAATCATAATTTCAGGTGGTGAAAAGTTTTGAGCTAGCTTGACTAAAGCCCAAGATATTGCAAAATTGAAGAGACACAGATACCAATGCACTGGCTAAAATCATGAGAAAAATTGCCAAATGAACACTTTCACACATTAATCTAAATTTCTTGCGCCCAAAGCAAATGAGTCGCAAGTCGCAGCGGGTGATTGCAAGTTACAGCTGTTTTTAACCATTTTGCAACTCAGATACATGTACCAACCAAATTTTTCTTTTTAGGATAGAAAAGATTGAATTTTCATTTTGTGGAATACAAATAAAAAAAAAAAACTGGTATCTCAGTCGGAAAATATTTAAAAACGTGACTTGAAATATCCCGATCGACTTCGGACTCATTTGCTCTGGGCGCGAGACAAATGGTCACTTCACAACATCCTTATATTTATTTATTAATCTGCCCACAAGACCAATATTCAGACATGAATTTTTTTTCAATTCCAGCAAAATGAAAATATCGATATCAGACCACCATTATCACATTCAATTCAAATTTCTCTATTCAAGTATAGTGCTTGTGACTCATTCTGACTGGCTTTATGGCATATAAAGTGAAACAAGATAACAAGAAAAACATTGTTTTAGGGTTTATTCCAGCAGCGGACCATTCCAGTTTATTTCCTCCATCAGAAATGTTCTCACAATCATGTAACACAAAATTTAAATGGTACTGACTTCACATGTTCAAAATAAGATACTGACGCAAACAGGAAAGCACATCAATCAAGGGCACAATACAAATTTCACACAAGAAGAAATACAATTTATGCAGTCTAATGATAATCAAAGCATAAAATTGTGTTTTAAAAATACATGTAGCCTACATGTAACATGAAGTAACAGATTAAAAATTGGTGGGTTCTCTTCAACAGTTCAGAAATATCAACCAAACCAACTCATTAAAAAAAAAAAAAAAACATGACCTGTATCTCAGATATACTTATGGGCTGGAAGTGTAAGAGAAATAAATCACAAGTATAATGATTCATCATTTTTGTTGTCTGATCTTTGGCAAATTTGATAAACTGTTCCAAAGTAAATTCTAACACAACTTTTCACTGTTCTGCTTTTGCTGTGGAAAACTGCATACTGATACTTCATACCAGTAATGAGTTAAATAATGTTATGTGTTATCACTGAAGGTAAACAAAAAAAAAAAAAAAACCGAGAAGAAAATCAAATACATGTAGATGTGGTACTGAGGGGGAAAAAAAAACAACAAACCAAACACACAGTATTGTATACAATATATTTAGCATAATTTTATGATTGTGGCGTATCTGTATTATGTCACAATACTATAATTCAACAAGCTGCGCAATAAGAGTAACCATACTGCTCATAAATCATCTGCATCCTGTACATTTTTCAATGTTCACCCGGCAGTTACATGGGGAAATACATGTACATGTTTAGTATAAAGTAATAAAATAACGAACAATGAAGAATTATTCTGCAGGATAGTAACTCTATGATTATTATTGCCATATGTGATGCGCTTACTGCCACCTCCCATCTATAACAAAGGGGATGTACAATTTTAATATTAAATTTATGCATATGATATTTTATGAATTCAGAATAGTATCATACACATACCTGAACTATACATTACCGTACAACAAAAAATACACACCAAATTTGTGACTTTATGTGCATCTGTGTTCAAACACTTCCATCTCAAATGAAATTTCATGTGTACAAGTCTCACCCCCACTCTAAAAATACAAGGCTAAAAATCCATGCCCTGATTTTTCAGAAGATTATATTGTTAGGGAGAGAAGTTCTTTTTTTTTTTTTTTTTGAAGGGCAAGAAAAGTTTATAGCAGAATAGATCTAATATATTTAAATATTCCAGGTTGCATACTACTTAAGAAGAACTGGCAAAACAGAAAGGCAATTTATCAAAAAGCAGACGTATTATTCTATGGACTATAGAATATCAAACTCTAATATGTGAAAAAAAAAAAAAAAAAACTGGAAAGTAAAAGAAACGTAGGGGCCTATAAGAAAGAAATTTTATTCAAAAGCTAATGCATGTTTCAAAGTTTGATGCCAGGTAATGGAATGTGTTGCTTCTTAGTTGACACGGTCTGTTATTTGCTATTACATATTTTAATATTCAAAAATGCAACAACAACGATACAAAATAAATAAACAACACATTTGTCATTTAAAAATAAAACAAATCCAACTGAATGCTGAATGAAACAAATCACAGTAACATTTTTAAATTGTGTCAAATACAATAGGCCTGGCCTAAGATAAGTGGTCTAAATACACGTAGCCGGAAGTAAATCTGAAGCTATTTCTGAGCTTAAAAATAAAAGGTTAAATCAGAAACATTCCATTTTAATTTCTAATCAAACTCCTTTTCTTTTTTACTTTCAGATCAGTGGCAGCATGATAGTATGTGTGTAATATTGATAGTGATGATGTTACAGGAACTATTTTCACCATTTTTGAGATATTGAGAAAAAAAAAACTGTTTATAGCAGACCCATTATGATTCTGTTGAATCAATGCATGCATATATATATGTGTGTATAACTACGTGTATTGTTTTTATTCAGTAGAATCACAATGGCATGGCTCAATAATTCTATTTGCACTCTTTTTTTTCCTTTTAACATTACTTGATAGCTCTACATGCCATGTGAAGACATCAATTGCAATTTGGCATGCTTCACTATCTATGCCATTATGCCCATTATCGCAGAGAGTGACATTAATTAGAAATACATCTATCTATGAATAAAATAACGGACCTGAATAGTAAACGAGGAAAACATAATCTAATAAACACTACAGATTTACTGACAACTGAAATACTTGCATGTACATGTAGCAACATGATCATTGCAGTCCATCTACAGACACCAGACACTGTGTTGCTTTGTATCATCATGAATAATATAAATGTAAATACTTTGTTTTCCCAGTTCATGACACAGCATGGTTTTATGTGAACACCAAATTGTAACCTCCCAATTTATTTTTGTTTTTACCTAAGAATTCAATAAAATTTTCCAAGCTAACTTTTTCCAGAAAATGGAATATGTAAGTGATGTAACCATCAAAGTGATGACAGCTACGTGACTATCATAATGTAAACTGACAAAGACTTTCAGTGGAGTCTTGTTCTACATATAGTTCTACAAGTAGGCCTATTATATCAATGTCCTTATGTGTATGTGTTGCAGTAGATGATGAAAGTGTCTTTTCCCGCATAAATATACATGTAGATTGATTCTGATTGAAGTACTCAATGAGGAGGAAATAGTGTCCTTCAAGCCTTCAAAATCTTCAAGCTGTGTGAAAAGCCCTGGGGTACAATTTTTTCATTATCCAACTAGGCAAGGATTTTCAATTTTTAGCATTTTTCAAAAGACCTGAACAAAATAATGAACCCACACACGACACATTGTCCAGGTGTCATTTTGAGATTTTCCACAGGAAATGTTTGGTGTGGTAATTCACAATGGCATTTAATCTTCATGTAGCCCACAACTAAGCTTGTAACGGCTAATTTCAATTTTCTGAAAGGTATGTTATAAGTTGTACACAGATGTACATGACAAGTACTTTATACACTTGGGTCATAGTAAACTTGTGGCTGTATTTACTTCTCACAGGTAAGCATGTAAAATAATTTACAATGTGAGTAAAAGAGCATAGCACAAAGGAAAGGGAACAAATAAACTCAAACAAACTGACAACATCAATGAAACAGCTAATACGATCTACATTACTACATTGGTAAAGTCAACAAACAACATTTATCACATGAAACATATTCTCATGTTGTTAACATGATGGCATTTCCTTTTCTTAATCAGCAGGTAGGGAACCATCAGCCTATATCAGTGAATGAGATAGGCAAAAACAAGACTGGCAGTTTCTTTACATTATTATTTGGTTGAAATTTAACTCTTTCTTACAGGAACAGAGAATGCAGATACCTCATTATTGTTAGCAACATGACAATATCTAACATATATATATTCATCACTTAATATACATTTAAGCATTATCAATATTTCACTCTTGCTTCTTTTTTTTTAAGAATGTTTATGCTGTCGTTACTCAAGATTACTAATATGAATTATGTGTATGTAAACAACTTACACTGAATGTTAATTGTAATCTATAGTAAAGTCTTAATGTGTACTTTTTTTTTTTTTTTTTTCTGGTCAATCTTTGTTCATAAATGTACTGATAGTTAAGATAATCTTTAAAAGAGCCAAACACAGTGCCCCCTTTTTTTCATTATTTAAGTGAAGACTGAGCCCTTCACTCTGACTTAGAAATGAATAACACCGGAATCCATGCACAAAGAAAAAAAAACAACAAAAAAAACAGAGCACGACATAAAAGATACATGTATATAAATATATGCAACAAAAATAACATACATGTAGGCCTACATATACACTAATAAATATATTCACTGCACTCAACTTTTACACAAATTCTCTAACAAACAAAAATACACATATGTAGTATATTATGATTAACACTTTTTTGTAACTTTTTGTAATTAGAGAAAGCAGAAAAACTTCTCATGATCCTGAAGCAAAACAAAACAGATGAATTAATTAAGCTTCGTTATTGGTACTGAATAAAAAAAGCAGGGAAACAAAAGCTTTGTTTTAAATTAAGTTTAAAATATTGAAAACAAAACTGGATAGCTCATCCTATTCAGCATCTAGAATATCTTTAAACCTTCAAGTGCCTAGGTTAATACCAACTAGGAGACTGGCGAAAAATTTGCCATAAATTTGGACCTGGATTCCTCAAATTCTGAATAATTTGCAAATCCTCAGCTCACAGCTAGATGAGTGAATGTGGTGACCCAAACAGAAACTATACCCTGGGCCTAAGATGTGATATCAGCTAACATTCTGGGAAAATTTTCTTAACTCTGAGAACGATCTCACATTTGACATAGGAAGATCAAGCTTATGATGAAACACTGCAAGTCCGATAACTCCATTTCTTTGGATCCTTTACTAAAACACCAAGGTACTGACATGTACTGTGGTGCCCTAATTCATGGCCACAATATATTTTTTTTTCCAATTCAAAATGTATCAATGCTTCAGAAAAGCTAGACTTTAAAGCATTAAAACATCTCTACTGAGTACTTCTGGCACAAATGGTCGGTTCTGAATCTGATACTTAGTGAGCCCAAAACAGAATTTTTTTCCCTTAAAAGCCTTTCAATCCTGGGATAGTAGGATTATCCTGGCAAATTAAGTAGCTGCCTGATTTGGGTGAGAATTTTTGTGGGTAGAAAGTTTGAAATTTTTTGCTCAGACAGGACTCACTCTACTCTTTCATCAATTTGAACTGTATATTTTCTCTTATCCGAGAAGACTAGATATCGAGCTTCCCTGTCCAGAGGAAGCCAGGGAACCCTCGAGTCAATGAAACAAAATGCAGGTTTCTATCTTCATGTCCTACCACCCCCCAATGGAGGACCCATGAGTTGATCAAGGCCTCACCCCCATGAGTTGTTTTCACCCTGAGGCAGACACCAAACCACAGAGCGCCCCTGCCGCTCCCAAACAGAATCATAATTTATTACTAAGTTTAATGATTCAGCAAATCCAGATCTGAACTTGGACTCATGTCAACGCTTCTCCCATGCCTATAAGACCCAACTTGTGATCAGACAGAGAGATCACAGTCAATGTACTTTGCATGACCCTTGAAGCTCACTCAGCCATGGCTGATTGAATAATGAAAGGATTACAGCACAGGCTCTAACAGAACCATTAGAATAAATGAATAATTCTGAACGTCCAAGATAAGTAACATCAGTATCCTGCACTGTTGTAGGACTCCACATCAATAATTACATGTATAAGAAACAACCAGCCACACTTTTGTCCCTTACCATATCAGGTTCAAATAATAAAAAAAAATATATTAAAAAAAAAAAAAAAAAAGTTACAATCTTGAAAGATATGAGCAAACTGAAAAGGATTTTAAATTTTAGCAAAACTCCTATAAAAACAAGGGTTGCTGCTTTCAAAAAAATAACTTATGACCAGACTCAAATTCATATCTGGTGATTTCAAGCACTTCACTGTCAATGCCTAGACGTTAATATGAGGGGAATTTGATGAAAAAGGAAGAATACCTGTGCATCCCATATGTACATGTCTGCACACAAGGTAATTCTCCTTAATCAATCACATAAATGCAACACTTACACTATGAAGGAAATTGAAACTTACACCCTTTTTCTTTTTTGCTATTTCCTATTCAGTTCTCCATTTTTTTTGTTACTTTGCCTCATGGGCATTCCTACAATCTTCCAATCCTGAAGAACTAATGTTTAAGTTTAAGCGATCACAGTGATGTTGAAAACAATGATCTGTCTCTGTCGGTATCATTGTAACTCACTAGTCCCTGACAATATAAATCTCAGGAAGAAGTAGATATTTAAATCTAAAACATAGCTCTTGCAAGTTGCATATCAGTCAAGTATGTATACATGTATGTCAAGCAAATGTTTCAAATTCAAAATTCTCTTGTATTAAATAAAAAGTGACCAAGTATTTTTAATGTCTATTCCTATGGCATAAAAGAACATGCAGCCCCATCCTCTGAAATGAATCTAATCCACTGAACATTAGATTCTCTTTATATAATAACATTATTTTTCACAAATATCACATTTAAAAAAAAAAAAAAAAAAAGAAGACAATTTAACTAAAATAATAAATTTGTTCCCATTTTATCTCTTACGTTTTTTCACTGCTGGCTTGTATGTCATATTCATGTTGTAGATTGCTGGTATAGCAGGCATGGGAGCAACTGGAGCTGGCTGAATCATCACTGGTCGTTGTAAGGCACTACGCAATGCTGGATCATTCACTTTTTCCTGTTCTGTGGCATTTTTAGCCTTTTCCTTCTCAATTACTTGTTGAACAGCTTTGTTTAAAGTCTCTCGGAATCTGGTGCGTACAATTCTCAACTGCTCTTTGGATGGCAAAGTCTGAATCTGAGAAAAGTCTTTTGAAATTTTGATCTTATTAGGTGGTGTGGATGGTGTCATGCGCAAACAAATCTGATTATTGTGAAGTTCTGTATGGGGTCGCAGCAGAGTAAATTGTGGTTCGGCTTTTCCTTTCTTAGAACCAGAGGTGTTGTGGCCACTTGTATTCAGAAGTGCTGTCTGATTTTTCTCTGTGATGGCGGTGAGATCACCAACCTGGAAGTTTGAAGATCTGCTGTGTTTCAGTGACTTCCCTTTTCCTTTACCTTGAGATCTCTTTCGGACATGTTTGTTGGTGTTAGAACTGGTCCATCCTGCAGGTGGCATTACTGGATAGTCTTCTTCCCGTTCTTCCTCATCCAGTTGTCTCAGGTAGGAGGAGATGCTCTGGATGGATGTAGTGGTCTCCTGACCATCGCTCTGCAAAGAGGATGAGGTTTCATCCAGAGAGGAAAGCACATGAGGTACAGGCCAGTTATTATTTGATTCAGACAAAGACGGCACTTGACGTTCTGGACTCTGCAAAAATAATCTTCTTTGCCGGGTCAAAGGTCTGCCACCGGCCAAGTCTGGAGTTTTAATGAAAGGGTTTGGACTGTCCAGAGCTTGTTTTGGACTGGAGGTCAACAATGGGCTTTTGAATGGACTGACACAAGGTGATCTTTTTGACGGGCTGCTTACAAGTAAAGTATGCCCAAGCCTTGGACTTTTTAAAGGGCTCTTGGCAAGCCCCTCCAGGTCTTCGTTACCGATACCAAAGAGCAGTTCTTCCTGAAAATTGTCCAAGAAGTGATCGTCCCATTCTGGGATGGGCAAGTTGTCAAGCAGAGACCTGTTTCCAAAGAGATCTGTAGCTGGGCCAGCTTTATGAGGACTCGGTGTGCTTGCAATCTCAGATTTAATACCATACTGGGACTTTTGAGGACTTTTGCGAGCAATTTTAGTAGGTGGACTTGGTGTGCGTAAGAAATATCCATGTTTGCTTGGACTCAATGATGGTAGAGGATCAAGTCCAGTTTTGGTCTTGTTCTTGGCTGGACTAGGGGTGTTAAGAGAAGAGGAAGGCGAAGACAGGTCTGCGAAATCATATAGCTGGTTTGCAAAACCCCACAGAAATGGCTCAGTTTTAACTTCCTTCTTCGGTGTGCGCAGTTTTGATCGATATTCATCTCTTTCATTCATCATGATTTCTGAGGAATACAAATAGAAAGGAAAGAACTGTTTCAATACAATGAAATGCATTGCTAAGGAAAAGAACTGTCAACTGAATTGCTGCAGGAACATGCTCCTAACATGTCCAAGATGATATGATATAGGTATAAAAATATGACTGAGATCACCATCAAACAAAAATATGGTCATGCTAATTCAGCTTCTGTCTCATCACTTGCATCAGAGAGGAACTGGAACTTCCTCGTAGTCTCTCGCTCATCCAAACCACAGCTTGTCTTTTCCTTTTAAATTAATGCTTACTCCTACAGACCGCTTTCATGTCTTATTATTTTACAATCCAGTTGAAAGGGATCACCAGTAACTTGTATCACCCCCAGGCTTATACGCTTATAGTGTGTTATACACCATATCATTCTTGGGCTTGGGAGCAGTCACCTATCACAATGAGGTGGCTAACTATGCTCAGCCTACAGGCACTGTAGAAGGGGCCACTACAAACACTGCACACCAAATAGTCGAAGTCATTCATGCCAAACCTGAGGTAAGCTGCAATTCCAAGTTGATTACAAAACTATTATAATTACCATGATATCTGCAGCTTTACAACTGATAATAGAAGATAAGAAAGCAGTTTACTATTCACTAGCACAATTTCCTGTTTAATACACCCACTTCAAGAAATCTGGTTTCAACCCTTCTTGAAACATATTTTTGTTTGCGTGTGTTCAATTCGCAGAGCATGTGCAGTTTGTTTGGACAGTACCGGTAATCATTCGTTTGTGCTAGCCATGTGCTATGAAAACATTGAAAAGCCCGCTTACTCAACAAATACCAAGCCGACAACCTGTGCATTGTTGCCGTCAGTGCTAAGTCTAGTGTAGGCTCACCTTTCTCTTATCCCAGCATGCAGATTTGATCAATATCATCTCATAATGTTACGTTATCCTTGGCCTCACTAAAGCCCATCTCTCCTCTTATGTTCAACTGTGATGTCTAGCTTTGTAGGCCTACACACTACATTCCAACACACCACTGGCGGCACTGGCCAATAATTTTATGACCACGCATCCTGCATTATCACCTGTCCTATCTCAAAGTGCACCATGACTTGCTTACCGGTACAAAAAACATTTCAAACTTTAAATTCTAAAGGGGGAAAAAAAAATTAAAAAATCCCAAGCTCTTCACAAGTCAAGTATGCTTATTTTAAATACATAAACATTTACCCTTTAATATAAGTTCATATATATATATAGCTATGCTATTTCATTTCAAATGCATTCCTTAGCCTTTGTTTCATGAAAAAAAAAAAAAAATCAGATTTGTACAAGGAAAAATGGTTGATCGCTGATAACTAGTAACACACTCACCCTGATAACATGATCTTTCGAGTTTGGTCTTAAGATTGAGAGGTTTCACTGTAGTAAAGTTGACTTAACGTATTAGAGGGTTGACTGAAAAATTATTCTTGGCATTGCAGTTTCTTGGCATATTGCTGCATATTATTATTAAACCAACAGAAAAAATGTCCAGCATAACATAACAAGCCATAGAATAGAGAGAAAAGTCATTTTATTTATTTCATAATTTATCAATTACAGTAGTCTTTCCCCACTTAACCCACGAACTGCAAACCATGTATTTATTTATACAACAGGTGAAGCAAATCCCTGCATGCTGTGCCCGTGTTTATTCATGGGGGCTCCTCGTTGCGTTGTGATATATATTTCTCCATGTCACTTAAACTTGGGGTTTATCGGCCCTAGTTTTATCAAATTATTGCCATAATAAGTATGCGCAGCTAAACAGACACTCCTTTACAAGGTAAAGGGAACTTTATCTGATAGAACAGTGAGAAATTCCACGCCCAAAGATGAAATCCTCTTGAACGGAAGAGAAGAACAGAAATCAAAGACCACATGGCCCACTCAAGTCCTCCCAAGTGGTCCAAAATTACAATCAAAAGAAACTACATTGTACATGTATATGATAATGGGAGAGCGTATCAAATACCGGGTATGTGCAGTCTCTTTGACACGTACATGCACCATACTGAATAATAACGCAGACTTCCCAGACCACTTGACCTACTCACTGAGTTTCGCATTGACCAGCGATCGAACTGTTGAGAGTAACTCTCTGTAGGCTCTACACGTGAGCTATAATTGCTATGAATGAAAGCTAGCTAAAGTAGCCTATGTATCTATTTGTGTATACATATATATCAGATAGCTCTCTTGTGCTCTCATTCTGTACAATCGTTAAATCACTTTAGATTTCTTTGTACTATTGTAGTCACTGCTGCCCCGTCAACGGTCACAGTGGTGACAGCTTGCAGTTTATACTGAGATTCTATCACGGCGGTATTATCCAGAAGCCAGGCTAAAACCACAAATACAGAGCAAAAATAACAACCCGATAACACAGAAGATAGTAAGAGGAAGAATAGGAGCTCCAAAACTACGACCAAATAAAATTAAATGTAATACGTGCGAAAAAACGAATACAATGGTCCACATTATGCTAGAATGTCCCAACTAAAAGGCAGAAAGAGAAGACCTACTGAAGCTGATGACGAACAGGGGAGAACATGACATCTTTAAACTAAAAGCGGACAAGAAGCATAGGCAGATACTAAAGAAAACTCCGGCAAAGATACCAATATAGACAAGCGATACAAAAATAGAATTGAAAACCCTCGCCAAATAGGATAAAGCAACACTGGGGCCCGGGGATGCTAGGTGGCACCCCCCCCCCCCACCCCGAGTGCTACCCGGAGGCCCAACTTTAGCTGTGACCTCCCGGCCAAATCTGTTTTTTTTTT
>JBCAUA010020835.1:0-12717 GCA_038406235.1 Peronia verruculata | reverse complement strand
CGCAATGACAAAGTGTGAGCAGCGCTACATTGCGACACCAGACCGCACGACAATCCGCCCGCCCGCCCGCCCCTTCTACTTCGCCCCAAAACGCACGCACACGCGCCGAGACTCACCCCTCTGCCACCCATCCCTGCTTCCCCTACTCTCTCCCACTCTCTCCCTCTCTCTCTCCCTCTCTCTCTCTCTCTGCTTCTCTCCCTCTCTCTCTCTCCCACACGCCCGCTCTGTCAATGTATGTGCGTCCTCTCTACAGAGTGGTTCGCTCACCTACAAGTCCGCCGCACCGCGCGTTTCTGGAATGGATACGCGGACCAGCGTGGACTAGGACCATTATACGCTCAGGACTATCTATTGTTCTATGGGATTGTACTTACCGACGCTAGTGATTCTTTTGAGTCTGGTAGGTATACGAAAAAAAAAAAACGACTTTGTCTACTTTCCGCGAACTTCATGGTTGTATTTCTTTTTTCTCCCACTAGATTAGTATTTAGAAAGCGAGCCTCCCACCCACAGAGCTGGTATTGCAGGCGCAAATTCAGTTGTAATTACAACTATAGTGAAGATACATACGCCATATAGGTATCATGTATTTCAAGAGAATTCTTGATTCGTAAATTATTACTTTTATTATTATTATTATTTTTTGCTATTAATATTGTCGTCGTCGTTGTTATTGTTATTATAGTTGTTGCTGTTGCCGTTGTTGAGTTTATTATGCTGATATCATTATTATTAGCATTAATATTGTTTTAGTATCCTACTTAATTGATGAATATCATGGTATATTCTCAGAGCCGATATGGACTTAGTCTATATATTCACAATAATGGACATTTAACTTCTATATGTATAAAACATATTATTATGTTGATTATTAGCTTAAAATGAAGACACTACCGCAGTAGCATAATTATGTGAAAGCCACCGTTCTCTGACAAATTCATGTGCTCATTTTGTATTTATGAGGTTTCGGATCTGATTCTCCAACTTCTAGACTGTTTAATTTGCTGGCCACGCAACTTCTTCCGTCCTCTCTTTCTTTCTTTCTTTCTTTCTTTTTTCCTCCTTCTTCCTTTCTTTCTTTCTTTCTTTCTTTCTTTCTTTTTTCCTCCTTCTTCCTTTCTTTCTTTCTTTCTTTCTTACCGAAAGGTAGAGAGGTGAGGGATGAGTTGTACTTTTTTGCTATGAGCTTACCAGTGCAGTGAGCGCGGAGACAAAGTTCTGCTCATCGCTCAATGATTCTCAATTAAATCACCTGCTGCCTGATTAATCAATATCAATCCGTGCGTGAATCATAATTGAAAAAAAGAAATGTAATCGTCGGAGCACGTGAAATGTATTCTCTCATAAGCAGTGATTGAAAAAAAAAAAATAAATAATGGAAAACAGAAGACAACGACATGAATAAAATGTCACACTCATACATACACGCACGCACGCACGCACGCACAAACACACACACACACACACACACCCACAGAGACCAGAAAAGAACCTAACCTATGCAAAACTTTTATTTTTCACTCTCAGGCTTTTTTTTTTCAGTGTTCATGTGATATGCTTTCGGTAAAGTAGAATCAATGGCATTTTTACTCTATACATAGACCTACTATATTAGAAGAGACCCCACAGCCTACGTGGGAGGTTTTTTAAAAAGGTCAAACCGATATTGCCTGCGTCTCAAACTATATGGCAAGCGTGCGCACATGGATGGTGGTATTTTAAATGATTAAACTGAATGTCACGCAAAGTAAACGCGTCTGATGTTTTAAACGCGTCGCTCTATCGAAGGCGCAATTCGAATGAAACACCCTCGCATGTTAACCTTTCAAATGTCATCGCTTTTATAGAATAGAGTCAAACATAGTGAGTTTTTTTTTTTCGAACTTACGTAGGTAGAAACACTGATCTTTATGCAACAATTCTGTGTACCAAATTTCATATGGATACATTCGGCAGTTTTGGCGTCGTTAAGCCTTTTAAGGATTTTGTTGTAGTTTTATAGTAGAGACTCAAAGAGAACCCTCGTGGAAGGTGCGACGTACAGTGTATGGCAAAGCGTGCAGACCTCGATGTTGATATTTCGGTTGATTAAACTGAATGTTACTCAAAGAAAATGTGTTTTGAGTGCCTGATACTATCGAACGTACAATTCGGATAAAGCACCCTCGCGAGTTTATTATTCAATTATTATCGCAGTTTTAGAATAACGTCAAAGATAATAAGCTTTTTTTTTTTTTTCGGTTTATGTACATAGAAACACAGATCCATATGCAACAATGTTGTGCGCTAGAATTCATAAGCAATTTTCGAGTCCATAAGCCTACCGTGGATTTTGTTGTTGTTGCAATTTTATAATATAGATATGACAAATGCAAAAGAATTAAAAGGATATAGCTCTGTTAAATAATGATACATATTTATTCATGAAGTAGACCTGTCAGCTGGTCCTTATTCATTGGGATTTCGAACTATTGGAAACTTAAGCATCTTCAGGTAGACACGAACTATAACATTTGATCTTCAAAGGTCTCAAAATAGAAACATAGACTGAAGAGTTGTACCATTTAAAAGATACAGAACAAAAGCCAGTCTACACAATCGGTTATAAAGAGCAGTTGTTCTCTCCGATCCGATGAGTTTTTGTTGTCGTTGCTGCTGTCTTTAGAATACTGGAGTTTTAGTCCTCAGCGAGCAGTAGTTTACACGGTGAATGTTTCCTCTTGGGGAAAGACAATCAATCGGGCTTAAAAATGATTTGAGCAATTCTGAATACTGATTTAACACATCGCATGCTAAGGGCAGTACTAAACGATTCTGTAATATCCTAAAAGTGTACCAAGTGATGAAAATAATGATATCTGTTTCAGAGACCTTCAGTTTTGTATCTTTTGAGATTAACTAACTCTTGTCTTTCTACCCGAAGTTTACAGACATCATGAACAGTCGTTAGACGACATGTCCTAATGTCTTGGCATGGAAAGTGTTAATGTCATTCAAATAACCTGGAAATATGGTCTGTGTAGAAGGTTTCCATTGAAGAAACAGAAAGATGTTGTAACTATTCAAAGGCAGAAGTTATAAAGGAGTGTACGCACTCACATGCTACATAACCGTCTCTTTCAGGTAATTCTTTAATAATCAAAGCAGTTATTGATAGATTTCCTGAACTACAGATCCCACTGAAGAATGAGTTATTTTCTCTTTGGAAAAAATGTCGTAAAGCGCCTAAAGTAAATTTCTAAAGCTTATTTTCTGACGCTCAATACACGACTTCTCAAAGGCGAGTGTAGAAAATCAGCCACTTACGCAAAGACTTGTTTATTTTTGTAGTTGGCAATGCAAATGAAATGTTGTATTTCTTTAATAATCAAGTCAGCTGCTGTTACATTTTCTGCATTTCGAAACCGTTAGATGAATAATTCACACGAAGAATGACATTTTGTTTGAGTGATGTTATAACGCGCCTGAAGCAAATTTCTGATGTTTATCTCATGAAGCCGAGGATAAAGCTATTCAAAGACGTAACATAAAAACGAGCAAGCTTACGCAAAGACATGTTAAGTTAACTGTTGTGATTTGAAGCGCTGTTATTTTGCGCACAGAGCACTATCGATTTGATGGGCAGTTTCCACAAGGGATTATCCTGAGTGGTAAGCGTGCCGACTATCTATGCAGATGCTTCTCTCTCTCTCTCTCTCTCTCTCGGTTGAAAGGAAGGTTAAGGGCACGCTAGCTTTTACATGAATGTGGATGATTCCTGTATTGTGGTCAGCTCTGGGCCATTTGTGGGAAGGGAGCAATTATGGCTGTTGGGTGTCGTGAGCGTAAAAGCCGGATGGAGACTGGACGGGTTTGAGTGTAGATAGAGGAAGTGCGAAGAGAGAGAGAGAGAGAAAGAGAGAGAGAGAGAGAAAGAAGGAGAGAGAGAGGAGAAGGAGGGACAGAGAGAGAAAGATGCTGAAAAAGAGAGAACATGTGTATATGTGTGAGATAAAAAAATCTGAAAGAGAAATTAGAGAGAGAGAGAGAGGAAAAAAGAGCGAGATGAGTCGAAACGGATGGGAGTGAAGATGGAAAGAGAGAAACGAATGAATAAAGAAGTCGTGGAATTTGGGAGGGGGAGGGAGGGAGAGATAAGGAGGAAGAAAAATACTGATGAAGATAGACAGATGATTATATGTACATACAAAGGAATGATTACGAACAAAGCAACTATGAACATACTCATGACTTTGAATAGTATAGTACTTGTTATCTTTTTTTTTTTCAAATGTAATAAATTTCTGCAAAAAAAAGTCGAAATAAAAACTCAAACAGCTGCATACTGCACTGAGATGAACTCTTACGAGGAGGCTGTAGAGACCAAATAGTTTTCATCTGCTGTGCTAGGTCAATTTCCTAACAGATGTAATGGTCAATGATTGTCACACTTGTTTGCACTCTAGTCTAAACTACTTCCTCAACCGATGAATATTGACCAGGCTGTCCTGTACGAGTTGAAAAGGTAGTACTGATTTACAATGAATTTGTGTCGTCATTTCAGTTTCTAAACAAACAGTCAAACAAACAAACAAACAAACACACAAACAAACAAACAAACACACAAACACCAACAAAAAATTTAAGAGTGTAAAATATGTAATTAATTTTTTTTTCTAATTCACTTCTAGCAAGGCTAAGCGATCCCCCTGCCAAGGCTTTGCGGTCCCTAGGGGTCACGACCCACGGGTTGGGAATCCCTGACGGACAACAAGATCCGCTTTGAGAATAGACGGTGTCTGTTGCTCGCACCGATTATGGCATGGCCTTTGACATAAGGTGTGAACAGCTCACCTGTTGTACGCTGTGCTTTGGGCCGTTCTCAGGAAGCTCTTCAGCGCCACAAAAGGATACTTTAGCAAAGAATATCTCGGGTGTTTTTAACGAAAATATTTGAAAGCATATTTGAAATCATTGACCTATCGTGAGCTCAGTTCTCTGTTGCTGTATCTCCATTCTTGGCATTCTGAGAAAATTGAATTTTTTATAAATTTATTTATTTATTTTTATGTCTGGCAACTGGTTTTTTACGCATGGGAGATATGACAAAATGTTTTTTCACAATCTGCGTGTTTGGGCAAGTGATTGATGAAATAATTACATTATATGGTGGATTTGGTATCCATCTTTCATGATAATATGACATATCTCTTAAAGCCCAGAAGTGGAGTTATAACAACAAACTGAACTGACGCTATATCAGGCTTTATGGACAGATGATTGTCTTTGTTGATTAACTGGGATAGAGAGACAAATACAGAGAGAGAGAGAAAGAGAGAGAGAGAGAGAAATACAGACACGAAAAAGTAGATCAAGATAAAGAGAAAGTATAGTATTGACAGAACGAAGAGAAAGTAACAAAGTGGGAGAGCAGAGAGTAGGTGAGTAGGTACCAGAGTGAGAGAGGGGGGGGGGGGGGGGGGAGAAAGTGAGTGTGTGTTTAATGTGAAAGAAAGAGTGTTTACTTGTGAGTATGTTGAAAAAGAGAGGGGAAAACGTGGGTAGTGGGGAGAGAGTTGAGGAACGGAAAGTTAGCCAGAGAAAGAGGATTATATGGAAAAGCGGAGAACGAGAGAGAGAGAGAGAGAGAGAGGGAGAGAGAGAGAGATAACGAACATGAAAGACGGAAAGAGAGCATTAAAAAGAAAGAAAAACAAGATAGAGGCCGTATGATATATCAGTAAGAGCACGAAGGCAAGCATAGATGGGCAGGAGGACCCGTGATGAAGGAGTCTTGGTGGGTAAGGGTGAAAGGTAGCCTATAAGTTAGTTAGGTCTCTGCTGCAGCTGTTGCTTCTGTTGTGCTAACCCTTATCAATCTGAGCTGCAAGAGATGTGAGGGGTTTTAACTGTGGTCTCCACTTGCCTATTCCCCGCAGTCTGTACCCTTCCCCGCTCACTGTGGCTTATCTGAGCAATAGAAGATGTGAGTGAGACTTTCACCCTAGTCCTCGTCTTTGGATAGCTTAATCCTGTCAGTTCCCAGGTGCCGATCTGGTCAGAGACTCGCTCATCAGAATCGGCACTGGAAACTGTTTCCTAACATTCATACGACGTAGAAAAACTGGTATCTCTTTTGCTGTCACCTTGAAGCATAAACTGGCCTTTCTCAAGGTGTGAATGTTAATGTCCTGCTAGAAACATTTGCCACATATTGTTCAACTATTAACTAAAGACTTGTTTTCTTGTTGTCAGTAAAACGTTCCTCATCTCTAGTAATCAGAATATCCCCAGCAACCCCGAGATGTAAATATAACGTCCCCGTTGTTTTAAGAGATGGTTTAATGTTGACAGTGCGGCTTAAATTTAGCTAACCCCTTTAGCCTCTTCGTGGCTACACCCCTTTCTCCTTCCCTGACGTTTTTGGTCATAGGTTTGAATCCTAGAACCTTTTAAGGATCGACCTGCTCAAAGATACGCTTATTAAGCGTTGAAGTGACTTCCCATCCAGTTTAATAGCATGCAACACAGTACAGTGACCAGGTACTATTTAGACATTTAGGCCTAAACTAGCATTTCTTGAACACGACATGAACAATGGCATTGTTGAAACGGTGACAATGTATCAGTGTTAATGAACTTTTTTTTTAAGGATTTAAGGGTTAAGCTAAAAGTTAATGGAACCTAACGTGTTTCATTTTAATGAGAAAACGTGTGTGTATCAAATTATGGGAGAAACAGGTGCCAAATATTTAAAGTAAAATTGCAGAAAAGGACCGTCATTCTTTTTATTACAAGGGGTTCCTCACAGTTTAGTTACTTCCTGCGAAGGACCAACCGCAGGGGTTGTTAACTGTTGTTCTGTCTGAGAGTTTGTACATATAATATAATGGAATAAAGATTATGCATTATGGTTTGCAAGAAAACATTTATGTTACATAATATTGCCAGGTATCTATAATATACAGTTTATATTTTGGCATGGCTTTCGGCAAGCGTAGTATTAGAACGGCAAGGGTAGTATTAGGAAGAGATAAGAGCAGGCGTTGCGTGCTTGCTGTTTTTTATTTATTTATTTATTTATTTTGTTATGTACTGGCTCTCGTTGGTGTTGTTATTGTTATTCTGTGTTATATATCTTCAATTTCATTACTCTTTCCTGCACTGGCAACGACAACCCCCAGTTTCTCCAACATGACATAGAACAACTCCCTTTTTGTCTTCCTGGTGTGCGGGAGTTTGGACTGGGTTATTTATCTGATAATGTATGTTTATCTCCATGTACATATTTATAATCTAGACTTCTTCTAGCGAGGGAATTGTGATGAAACTTGTAGATATAACATGTAGATTACTCTTCTATGTATATCAGAGAGAGGGGAGGGAGAGAGAGAGAGAGAGAGAGAGAGAAGACCATTGCAGTGGCTGAAGGGAGAAATAGAGGACGGAAGAGGAGAAGGAGAGGAAGGCGAGAGAGATACATATAAATCAAGAGTGATGAGAGAAGTTGGAGGAGGAAGGGGAAGGGGGGGGGGAGAGAATAGAGAAGGGACCCAGGAACATGAAGGAAGATAGAGTCATAGACTCACTGAGAATTTATGAAACATCTGTGAGAGGGGTTCAGAGAGAGAAGCGAAGGAAGAAAATTAGGACAGAGAAAGTGAAAGAGATGAGACCTGATGATGAAGTGAGGAAAGAAGAGATGAGAGAAAGAGAGAGAGAGAGAGAGGATAAATTATAGGACAAGAGAAAGGGAAGGCGGAGATAAAGACAGTGAGCTTCTAGGGTGATGAACATGATAGAAGAGGGGACAGATTAAAAGGACATGATGGAAAGAGAGAAAGAAAGAGAGAGGGGGTAGGGGAGGAGGAAAAGAAGGAAGCAGAACAAAGTGAGAGACGGAAATGTGTCAAGGAGTGATAGTAAGAGTGAAGTGTGTGTGTGTGTGTGCGTATGTGTGTGTGAGAGAGTGTGTGTGTGTGTGAGAGAGAGAGAGAGAGAGTTTGTAGACATAAGAACGGCTGCTCACTGAAAACCCTCCATTTCCCCTTGACAATTGAAAGAAAGCACTTCTTTGTGGCAAAGCGCTGTACGTGACATGGAGTGAGAGGTGAGTCCCTCCGTTGCTCAGTGCTCAGTCTCTCACCCCTCCTGCCCATACCTCGCCTGTACCTTCTTCTACCTGGTCGTCCCTCTCACTGCGAAACCGCCGCATCTTGCCTATACTGAAAAACCTAGAATGCGCTTATATGACAATTGCTCTTTCCTACCGTTCTGGCCTGCCCCTCCTCACTCCTCGTAGTCTTCCTGCACTGCTGATAGCACTCTGGAACCAAACGGCCCTCGGTGTTCCACTTTGCTTCGTACACTCAGGTTCCTTTCTCGAAATTATTTTTCTGTGAGCGAAAATGTGTAGCAGCAGTTATCCAAGTTTTGTTGTGGGATTCAGCACCATGTCATGTATATTATCTATATTCGGTAGCTGCAGAGTGACTCTTTTGGGACAAGAATGTTGTTAAATCTTTGTTGAGTATATGTTACCTAGGAGTATTTGTACGGAGGAAGAGAATTTTTTTTAACACCGCCAGAGCTTAATATCTGTGATGGAGTTCAAATGAGTGGGGAGGGGTTTGTGAGAGAAGGAGAGAGAGAGAGAGAGAGCAATTTGGCGTGTGTGTTACCAAGGCACGGTTGTAATTACACTTGAGAGAATCGAGAGAGCATCACGTTTTGCATCAGTTAGCTTTCCGATATTCGCTGATCGCTCGTCTTTATCCATGTGTCAAACTTAATATCTCATCGAAACGGTGACTTCTTTTCTTGTGGCATGTGGAGACGTAATGTGTGTGTAGTGTTGCTTCGCCTTAATGTGTCCAGGTGTTGGGTGCTACACGTGTAAGAGAGTTTATTTGTGGACGATGTGAATACCTTTGCCGTTTGGGCCTCCGAATTGGCCAAGGTTTTGTTTTGAGTGCAGAGTTGTTTTTGCTCTTTTCCCGGCCGATAGGTAGGGCCAAACGGGGGCTGCTAGTGATCGTCTTGACAGCAGCTGGTGTAACAATCAGTGGCACCAACCACACCAGATCAGGGACGAGGTTTCTTAAGGGGGGAAAAATGTGTTTTTGAAGTTTTTCTTCCTCCATTAGGTCTGCCGTCACTGAGATCACGTCGAGTGGGACGATGAAGAAAATGCACGGAAAACTTGCACAGTAAAACAAAGTTTGCCCTGCCCCGGTTTTGTTTTCCTCCCAGGTCTCCCCGGTGGAGGGGCGAAGGAAAAGAGGGAAAGTGAAAGAGGTCTTTTTCTTTCTCAGGTAACGACTCTACCTTGTGTGATGCTGAGCATCAGGCTAACCATGCACACGCCACGGCCTGCCAGCTATCTTCGCCGAGGCTGAAAACCTCTTGCTTATTCCAGGCCGAGTTTGCATGTGTTGTTCTTGATCTCTTGAGGAATTAGTAGTGGGGGGCATGCAGCCGTGGTTGAAGTACTATTAGTTTTATGTAAGGATGTGCGGTAAGGAGCTTCGGTGATTGGATTAAATGTGCGTTATAATCAGTGAGTGGGTTTCTTCTTGAAGATATTTTCCTCGTGGTTTCGGGCTTTTAACAGTTGCCAGCGACTATGGGAATATTTGACGATATGGAGAATTTTATAATTGACCACTTTTCGGTGACCAAGCGGCACAACGTGCAGCAGACCATCGAGTTCACGAACAGCAGTGGTCAGCAGAGGTCAGTCTCCGGTCAGACCAGCGGGCCCGAGCAGCAGTTGTCCAGGGCAGGCTCGGTCAGCAGAGCTCAACAGGTCGTGTCGGTCACACAGCAAGGTCATAGCAGTGAACAGTCCAGCTCTCTGTCTCAGCACGGATTCTCCTCTTCTGCAGAACAGACTTCCAGCCGGCGATTGGAGAACAGCAGTTCCAGAAGCGAAAGAGGATCCACCTCGTCAGAAGCTTCGGAACTACCGAGGTCGCCGCCTCTGGAGCGGCCAACCGTGCCCTCCTCACCATTTCGGGAAAGAGTGACCTGGGGCGAACGTGCAGGGACCCCGGTCGGTATGTCAGAGCTTCACATGAGTCCTCAGTTGGAACATGTGAGTATTTCGTCGCCTTTCCGAAGCAGGCAAAGGGCATCTTGGGTAGAACAGTCCAACCTTTCGAGTTCCACCGAACAAAAACGAGCCTTTTCTTTCGAACATGTCTCAGGTTCCCCAGGTCTCCGACGAGCTAGACGAAGTTCATCGTCCTCAGACCATCAAAGGACTCCTCAGTCCGAGCATGCGCCCCCCAATTCGCCCTTTAGAACGACACCACTGTCGGAAAGTTTACCACCTAATTCCCCATTCAGAACAGAGCGCCAGCGGTCAACTCCGCAAAGAGAACAAGTTCCGCCAAGCTCACCTTTCAGATGTGAAAGCCGATCACCGCAGCTGGACAACGCTAAAAACGCCGCAATAATTGCGGACCACCATCAACAGCAGCAACACCTTCAGCAGCACCAACAACACATGGCTGAGTGCAGCCAACCACCCCCTCAGGCAGCAGCTAGCCCCAAACATACAAAACGCAACATTGACGTCTCTATCGTAACCTATTCCAAGCCCAAACTTGTTCGCTTGAGATCCGAACCCTGCACCTTCAGCCCTCCGCTGTCCGACTTTCCACCTCGCAGTCCGCACCAGACGGGCAGTAGGAGGAGACGAGAGGAGCTTAAGAGATCACAGTCATTCGAGGCCAGTTTTTCTCCTTCCCGCCAGGAAGCTTTGTGGACTGGCATCAACGTGCCCAATCAGTTGGTCATCACGCGGCCCCAGCTGTGCCGTACCAAGCTCAACAGAAAACACCTGTCTCTTCATCTCGAAGGTAGTAGTCCTAGATCGTATTTCAAAAGAAGAAAGATAGATAGAGAGAGCGAGAGAGAGAGAGAGAGTGAAAGTAAAAAAAAAATAATAATAATAAATAAGTAATAGTAAAAACGACTATCACCTAATTTCTTACTGAACCTTAAACCGCCGTTTCATAACGTTGATTGACGTTGCTCGTGATGTAAAGCTAGCTAAAATAAATTTGAATTAGGTTCTTCACAAACCGAACTGTAAAAGCAATGTGGCACAGTTTTGCTTAAAAAAAAAAAAATCCCCTTCTGTCATTCGTTCGAAATCGTGTTGGAGTTCATGCGACAAGATATTCAGTACATTTTTTCTTTTACAAAGGTAAAGAATGATAAAAACAAGTGCACATAATGTATTACATGTTCTTTATCAGCCCCTGACACGGGAGCAGGTGAGGTACATGGCAACCATGACGTCCAGACACTCATTAGAAAAAGATCGGTGGTCTGCAGTGTATCACACTAGGTCTTGAGCATTTTCACCGAGATCGACTCAAATTTATTATTGTCGATCGAAAACTACGGAACATGACTGTTCATTAGGAAGTTCAGCTGCGAAAGCGATATGAAGCCGTACAGGTCATACAATTTGTACAATTTTGGGTGATGAGAGTTTTCATTTTGGAATAGCCGTTTTGCAGTAATGTGTCCATAGCGCCGCTTTGTCTTAAGCCTTAGCCTTTTGAGTAAGACATGAGCGGTACATGCATAGTTTGGTGCCGTATGCTTTCTGCTCAATGGGCACGGTAGGTACCTCCAAAACAATAATACGCCCCTCTTCCCTTCCGTAGATCCTTTTCTCTCTCCCCTTCCCGCCCCCTCCCTAGGCCCTTTTTTTCCCTAGTCCTCCCTCTACTTCCGACCGATCATCTCTGTTTTGCGCCTGTGCACGTTTTACGATAACGTAATAGTTTTAATCATAAGACCAGTGCAGGTGCTGTTCCATGTTTGTCATAAGATCAGAGCCCCTTCTCTCCCTTCCTTGGCCGCTAATGCATTTCATCTGCGTGCAGAATGCTGTTGAGGGTTGGATGAATGACTGCACGCCCGTGCTTGCTTCACTCGTCACACAGATCTACACAGGCGCCAGTGTTGCTGTGAACATCAACACGAACAGAGCGCCCAGAGCAGGCCTATCCCAGCCTAGGTTAGAGAGATAACACGTAGCCACCAGGTGTGAGTAGATATGGTAAATTGCCTCTCACCACACCAACCCATTTGTTGATTCAGACTGGACAACAGAAGATGATGGTCACGTTTTACTAACGAAAAGTCATTAGCTTATGGTATTTGAACTCTGTCGTGCATCGACGTGAGCAAGCTGTTTGAAATGTTTTTAAAAGAAAGAAACATTTGAAATATGAACCATGACACTTACCATGAACGTTTTTTCGAAATGGCCAAAAGATTTTTGTCGAAAACTGTGCCTCTAAAAAAAATCGCACAGCACTGAGGGATCAAGAGTGTAGAAACTGTTATTGAGCAGTAGAAAATATGCCGTGGGGGTGCAGTATGCGGTTTTCATTTTGGGAGATATTCGTACTTATGCTGACAAACCTTCAAGAAAATCCACGTGTATGTATTACTAGGACCTGTTTAAAGCAGGTAACTTATCGACGACCGAAATGAAACAACTTAGGTTAGACATTTTTTCAATCATAAAATAAAACAACAACAGCAGTGGCAACGGCAGCAACAACAACAACATCAGCAACAACCTTAGAACATTACACACACAAGGGGAAAAAGTGAGATATTCATGTGCATGCATTTTAAATTCTACGATTACTTGTTGGAAACGTTATTTTGTTTATATATATAGTAGTGCTTATAATTATA